>ML355070.1:0-30648 GCA_005239505.1 Nicotiana paniculata
TTACCCCATACTTCTTTAAGCACAATTACATTAAGAGTCACCCCATATATTTTTCTTTCACAATAATACAACTATTTTTTTTTCTTCTTTTTCTCTTTTTTTTTCTCAAGTGACTCTTACTTTTTCAAACAGTGCACCTTTCTCCTTATTTCAATTATTCCCCTCAAACACCAACCTACCACCCCACACTTTAACTTTTCCATATTTCATCACTTTTTTTACTGCTTACGAGAGGTGACAAGGTTCAAATATATGATCGATTCAAACAAAGGGGTATGGCTTGTAATGTGGTTGCCAAAGAAANATGCCTATATCACTTCCAAGACTGAACAAAACTTCTATTTCGCTTTGCACACACAGGGGGCAAGTTCTAGACATCAAATGCAATGCACAGAATAACATACAAACCTCACACACACATGGCACATAACTCACTCAGGATTAGATCTATCACGACACTCCAGTCAAAGAAGTTAAGCAAATCTTAAGAATTCCTAATTTAAGGTATTTATCTTGGAGTCAAAAAAATTGATCCTAAGCGTCACAACCATAGTACAGACTATTCTCAAGGCATTAGCACGTTTCGAGATATTGCTGCTATTAAGCCCTCAACCATGAGATTCCTACTCCTAAAAATTAAAAACTACCTACACCCGGTTCAATTAAAAACCCTTGGAAAAGAACCGTGGTCCAAAGAAAAACCAAGGGGGGATTACTACACTACCTAAAACAAAAAAACATTTTTGGTATTTTTGTTAGACTTACTTCCCTCAAGAGAACTGTCTAAGAGATCCATCGCCGGGAAGAGTCCCCATATTTCTAATAAATGTTTTTTTTTACAATAATAAAAAAATAACAGCTAAAAACAAACAAACTACAAATATTCACTGAACATAAAAGCTAAAAACAAACGAAATAAAACTTTTACTACCAAATTTCACAATTTCAACAAGCAACATAATTCACAACAAAACATATATATACAGCACCCACACTTAGTTCATGCACTGTCCTCAGTGCATCATGTATAGACAAAGCAAAAAAGTAAAACAAGGTGCAAGATACTTCCTGGTCACTCAGCGTCATCATCATCGGACGCTCTCTATTCCTCTTCAAACTCATCTTCACCATTATCATCCTCATCCGAGCGCATTAGCTCCGCATCAGAATCTTCAGGTGTGTTTATATCTTCATCACCTGGGAGCCTGTATCCCGCACCTACTCCTATCATCTGTTGAGCATGAGCATTGAGGGGGTATCTCTGATCCAACTCATCCCTTTCATGAACTGACGTTGGACGACCTCTTATGCGCAACTGCAAATCCATCATCCCATAGAGATGGGACATGAAGCTATCATCCCTGGCATAGCGCTCGGCATTGGTCAGTGCAGACTCTTCTTTCAATCTTAAGCCAGTGACGTCAGTCTCTTGGGTGAGTTGTTGATCAATAATGTGGTCAAAGTCGAGCTCAACGGCTACCTTTTTATCTAGCAGGAACCGAGTTAGGAAATTTGGGAAAGGGTTCGATCAATTCTATTGTTGGAACGCACCAACCCCCTTTTGATAGCGAATCAGGTGGCCCACATTCACTTGCTGCCCTGTCATGAAGAAGTAGAGCACACAAATCCTCTCTCGGTTGATTAAGGTGTCATGGGTGCACGGTAGTATCCGTGCATTAATCAGTTTCAACCATACCTATGTTTTAGCCTTCATCTTCTTCTTGGGAAACCTTTTATGGCGATTAGTGGTTCTATCCCGAATCCAAGCAGCCTTGGAATCAACCCCACAAAGTGTATGCCTCACTTCTCTATAGTTAGGATGGCGGATAAATTGCTCTAGAGGCTCCACCGGAACATTTGGTGCACCTAAGAAATCACATATGGCCTTGGCCAAAAAATCCACCAAGTGCCCACGAATTGGAACCAATTCTTCCTTGTCCTTAGGGTCAAACCCTGTATAGAATTCCCGGACTAAATTGAGGTTGATGTTGCCATGGTGTTTGAACACATATCCCATACCCAATTCATGGATGCTCCTCCAAATTGTTGGGAATTTAGGTCTAAGACAACCCTCGTTGACAGCTCCTTCCGGGTGGACATGCTTGGGCTTGCAACAAGCATACCATTTCCTGGAGTGTGGTGGTATGCTGTTGACACCATATTCCTTTTGACCAACGGGTCGCTGCCTCATAGCAGCCACTGCAGCAACTGCTTCCTCACCAGTCATGCTAGAAGTAGCATCTCCTCCTTTTCTTTTCTTTTGAGGTGGTGGGGGTTTTGATTTGGTTTTCGGTGGGGCCGAAGATGTGGCCTTTCCCTTGCCGGTGGCTCTTCTGGGTAACATTGTTTTACCTGCACAATTTATCAGTAATGAATGAGTGTCACAAAGTATATACTATCCGTTTTCGCACTTTGCGAAGGTTACTAAGACTTCACCTTGGTGAGTTTATGACAATTGACACACATTGCTACTTATTGGCTTCTTGTGAGCCACTTTTCATTTAAAATTTCATGGAATTAAAGATGCATGATGCTAGTGGTGTATTTCCCGGAGACTCGGTCTCCAAACGGGGCATGTATTGCCATTGAGGCATTACATCGAGCACTTGTCTGGCACAATTGCCATGGGAGCTCTTATGGACTTGAGGGACTGCCTCATGTAACCAAATAAATTTGGGGTTCCATAATAACACTTAATTTCACCATTTCAGCTCATTCCTAAAGGGTTTTGGGACTTGGGGTGCACAACACCATTCAACATACTTCAAGAACTTCATAAACCCATAAAGAAAATTCATCATGAAATCAAGGATACACTTTTCATCTGCTCAAATTCGAGTGAATAAAGGATAGGGCTAGAATCATACCTCATGAATTGATGTGTGATACCTAGATGAAGTGCACCACGAAATTTAACCTGTGCAGATATTGTGTGTGTGGTGGGTGATAATGGAGTGTTAAAGGTACTGTGTGATGAAGAAGTGAAGATGGGTGTGTCAAACTATGTGTTTTGATGTGGGTATGAGAGATAATCAGTGTTTGGGTGTGTGCTTGGGAGTGAAACTTGCTTGAGAGAGAGTTGGGAGATGAAAAAATAGGAAGAGGGAACTTACATGGCGTTAGTCGTGCGTTTTAATCAGAAAGCCCGGGCACCCTGGCGTTAGCCAGGCGTTTTAGCCATAACGCCAGCCTTCCCCTGGCGTTAGCCAGGCATTTGGGACTTAAGGCCGGCTTAACCCCGGTTGTGTTCCCACATTCCATCATGATAAAACACTCCTCCTTTCACCCGAATTCACCTGCAAGCTTGTTAGTACCTATAATTACACGAAATACTTCTAGCTACTCTAAGATTTACTACGCATTGGGTTGCCTCCCAACAAGCGCCTTATTTAATGTCGTGGCAGGACGATTACAACAAATCAATAGGTTGCCTCCTATGAAGCGCCTGATTTAACGTCGCGGCACGACGCAACATAAAAGCTATTTAAGGATTGTCTGGTGTTTTAGGTTCACCTAGGTGCACAATAGCCAGCACATTGGCTTCAGTCATTCCCGCATATCTTTTTAATCTCTGTCAATTGACCTTGAAGGTGTTAGACTCATTTTCAGCAGTAATCTCCACAGCACCATAAGGAAATACGTTGACCACTTTAAACGGGCCAGACCATCGGGACTTGAGCTTACCCGGAAACATTCTTAATCTTGAATTATACAATAATACCTTGTCTCCTGGTCTGAAATCCTGGTCCACAATATTTTTATCATGAAGTCTCTTCATTTGTTCCTTATACAACGTAGTGCTTTCAAATGCTTGGCTTCTGAATTCTTCTAATTCTTGTAATTCTGTGATCCGATTTTCTCCAGCAGTATCAAAATCCAGATTCAGATGTTTCAATGCCCACCAGGCTCGATGTTCTAATTCGACGGGAAGGTGACAGGCCTTACCAAATACCAACTTGTATGGAGACATACTGATTGGTGTTTTAAATGCGGTTCTGTAGGCCCACAGGGAATCATCAAGTTTCTTCGCCCAATCAATTCGTATGGCGTTAACTGTTTTGGTTAGTACACTCTTTATTTCTCGGTTTGATACCTCAACCTGCCTGCTAGTTTAGGGGTGATATGGAGTGCTACCTTGTGACGTACGTCATATTTAGTAAGCAACTTTTCGAAAACACAGTTGCAGAAATGCGTGC
Organism: Nicotiana paniculata; assembly: GCA_005239505.1. Taxonomy (NCBI): domain Eukaryota; kingdom Viridiplantae; phylum Streptophyta; class Magnoliopsida; order Solanales; family Solanaceae; genus Nicotiana; species Nicotiana paniculata. The sequence goes on from ML355070.1 coordinate 4,197, forward strand.
CTCCATCACTTATAATGGCCCTTGGTGTCCCAAAGCGGGTGAATATATTCTTCTTTAAGAACCCCACCACCACTCTTGCATCGTTGGTGGGGAATCCTGCCTCTTCTACCCATTTCGACATGTAATCTACAGCAACAAGTATATACTTATTGCCGTATGAGCTGACAAAAGGACCCATGAAATCAATCCCCCAAACATCGAACACTTCTACCTCTTGTATCGGATTCATTGGCATCTCATGACGACGGGATATGTTCCCCGACCTTTGGCATTCATTGCAGCCTTTCACCCATTGATGGGCATCTATGAACATAGTGGGCCAATAAAACCCGGTCTCCAACACTTTAGTTGCTGTTCGGACTCCTCCGAAATGTCCTCCATAAGGAGCTGCGTGACAAGCCTGCAAAATAGCATATTGTTCTATCTCGGGGACGCACCTCCGGATCATGTTATCTATGCAAATTTTAAACAAATAAGGTTCATCCCAATAGTAGTTACGGCTATCACGATAAAATCTTTTCTTTTGTACAGAGGAGAGCTCATAAGGGTCAATGCCGCATGCCAGGTAATTAGCAATGTCTGCATACCATGGCACCTCTCTCACATTTTTGGCCAGCAGCTGCTCATCTGGAAAGGTTTCCAGAATATCCTCAGCCTCAGGTGCCTGTTCAGCACCTTCGAGGCGTGATAAATGATCAGCGACTTGGTTCTCTGTTCCCTTCCGGTCACGAATTTCCAAGTCAAACTCTTGCAAAAGCAGAACCCAACGAATTAGGCGTGGCTTAGACTCTCTTTTCTCAACCAAGTACCTAATGGTTGCGTGATCAGTGTATACGATCACCTTTTGACCCGATCAGGTAGGACCTGAATTTGTCAAATGCAAATACTACAGCCAACATTTCTTTTTCTGTTACCGTGTAATTCAGTTGAGCTCCACTCAATGTCCTACTTGCGTAGTAAATTGGGTGCATTACCTTATCTTTTTGCTGGCCCAACATGGCTTCTACAGCATAGTCACTTGCGTCACACATGAGTTCAAATGGTTGCTCCCAGTCGGGGGTAACTATAATTGGTGCAGTGACTAGCTGCTTCTTTAGCTCCTCAAAAGCTACCTTGCAATCATCAGAAAATACAAATGGGTTATCTTTTTCTAGTAACTTACAGAGAGGGTTGGCAATTTTGGAGAAATCCTTGATGAATCACCGGTAGAATCCGGCATGTCCGAAGAAGCTACGAATAGCTTTGACTGACGTGGGTGGAGGGATTTTTTCAATCACTTATACCTTAGCTTTATCCAGTTGAATACCTTTACTCGAGACCAAATGTCCCAAGACGATTCCCTCTTGTACCATGAAGTGGCACTTCTCCCAATTCAGCACTAGGTTTGTTTCGATACACCTCTTTAGGACACGGTTCAAATTTGCTAGGCATTCATCAAACGAATTTCCCACCACTGAGAAATCGTCCATGAAGACCTCCATAATATCCTCCACCATATCTATGAAAATGGCCATCATGCACCGTTAGAATGTGACAGGTGCATTGCAGAAGCCAAATGGCATCCTTCTAAAAGCAAATATCCCATATGGGCATGTGAAAGAGGTCTTTTCCCTATCCTCCGGGGTAATAGAAATCTGGTTGTACCCCGAATACTTGTCAAGGAAGCAGAAGTGAGACTTCCCTGCTAACCGATCGAGCATCTGATCAAGGAAGGGAAGTGGGAAATGATCTTTGCGGGTGGCAAGGTTCAGCTTTCTGTAATCCATGCATATTCTCTAACCCGTAACAGTTCTAGTAGATATCAGTTCGTTTTTATCATTTCTTATGACTGTCATACAACCCTTCTTTGGTACACACTGTACTGGGCTAACCCAGCTGCTGTCGGAGATAGGGAAAATGATTCCTGCATCTAACCACTTTATCACTTCTTTCTTTACCACTTCCTTCATATTTTGTTTCAACCGTCTTTGGTGTTCCCTAGAAGGTATGTGTCCATCTTCCAAGAGAATTTTATGCATGCAATAAGCAGGGCTGATCCTTTTGATGTATGCCATCGTCCAGCCACTGGCAGTCTTGCATTCAGAAAGTACCTGTAACAATTGTTGTTCCTGCACATCTAGCAACCCAGATGATATAATAACCGGTAATGTAGAGTTAGGTCCAAGAAATGCATACCTGAGGTGCGTTGGTAAAGGCTTAAGCTCTAACTTGGGTGGTACTTCAACTGATGGCTTGGCTGGTGGGCTCTCTCTCTTTTCCAAGTGTAATGGTTAAATTTCAAGAACCCTCGACCATGTCCCTTTTCCTTCCAATGCTAATACCCATTCTGCTAGTTCCTCACCGTTCATATCATCTAAGTTCATCAAACATGCAGCCGAAGGATCCCCAACAGTTAAGGTTGCATCATCTTCTTCCAGTATCATGTTCACGGCATCAATAAGAGAGCAGTTAGCGAACTCAATTGGTCGCCTCATAGACTTCTGCACATTGAGTGTGATTTCTTCATCATTGAGCCTCATCTTAAGCTCACCAGTCTCACAATCGATGAGAGCTCTGCTTGTGGCCAAAAATGGCCTTCCAAAGATTATGGGAATTTCCTCATCTACTCGGCAGTCTAGGATCACAAAGTCAGCAGGGAATACAAATTTCCCCACTTGCACTAACACATCGTCCAGAATACCCGACGGTCTCTTTACCATTCTATCAGCAAGTTGCAGCAGCATGGAAGTAGGCTTGGCTCTACCAATCCCCAGTCTTTTATATATGGCCAGTGGCATCAGATTAATGCTGGCTCCCAAGTCACATAGGGCTTTGGTTAAAGCGAAGTTGCCAATGGTACAAGGAATTGTAAAACTCCCTGGGTCAGCCAACTTTTCAGCAATAGGACGTGTCACCACTGCACTACAAGTCTGGGTAAGAGTGACAGTAGCCAGGTCTTGGAAGTCAAATTTTCTGGACATCAAGTCCTTCATCATTTTAGCATAGCCATGCATTTCCTTCAATGCATCAATCAATGGGATATTTACATGTATCTGCTTTAGCATGTCCAAGAATTTCTTATACTGCTCATCCTTCTGATATTTTGCTAGCCTTTGAGGAAATGGGGCTGGTGCTCTTTTATTTTCTGTTATTTATTCTTTTTCCTTTTCAACCACCACCTCAACTGTTGGCTCTGGGATTTCCTCAAGTTCTTTCTCAGCTTCACCTTGCTTATTAACTTCTCCTTCAGCTGGCTGCACTGTGCCCTTAGGCAGTGGGATTGAGTCATCAATTTTATTAGGTACCTGCACCAATGTGTTTGTCTGTCTACTTCATGCCTCCTTTCTTGTTCTAGATCCAGATCTCTGCCATTGCGGAGAGTTACTGCCATTAACTATTTTGGGCCCTGGTCCCTTGGATTCACCTGAGTATCAGCAGGTAAAGTTCCGTGAGGACGATTGTTAACTGCATTTGAAATCTGCCCCAGCTGCATTCCGATATTTTTAATAGCTGAGTCATGGGCATCTACTCTTTCGCTGATCTTAGCATTTGACCCAATAACCTCCTACATCATAGCTTCTAACCTGGAGAACCCATCTTCTTGCCTTCCCCCTATTGTTGCTGAGGAGGGTAGTATGATTGTTGCTGATTCTGATGGTTATAATTGTGCGGCCTCTGATATGGTGCTGCATTGCCTTGTGGTCTCATGGCACCCATATTTCCACTACTCTGCTGTTGGTGAGGTGGTCTATATGGTTGAACTTGTTGACCCCAGTTCTGCCCCCTTGTCTCTGACGTCCATAATTTGACACATAATTCATATTTTCTGGATAAGGAGGGTGATCACATTCTGCATTCCAGTGGTTACCAAGTGGTTGACTAATGCATGATNGTCCTGATTCCTCCACCTTCGTAGTAAGTATACTCATCTGTGTTATCAAGGTGGCCACATTCTTTGCAATAGTATTAGATGGATCGAATGGCACTGAGTGAACTACAGGAGTAATGGGTGTATTCCTTGTTGTCCATCCTGAATTCTGTGCCATTTTATCAAGTAAGATTTGACTTTCTCTCCACGTTTTGCTCAAGAATGATCCACCAGCCGAAGCATCAACATTTGCTTTAATAGTATCAGCCAAACCCATATAAANTGAGTTTATCCAAGTCTGGGCAGCGCCAGTCACTGAGAATGGAAACAACAACAGTTTTATTGCCTCCTGAGTGACGTTTGGCTGCCTCTGTGTTTTGCAAATTGATAGGAAGTTTTTCAAATGCTGTTGGGGGTCTTCGATGTATGAACTTGAGAATAGTCCCTTGTTCTGCAACAAGTGCAGCATATTATCTGTTATCTGGAAGGACTCGGCCTGTATCTGGGGGACCAGTATCGCAGTGGCCAAATCTCAGTTGTGGGTTGTGCCCAGTCATATAAAGGAGCCTCTACCCCTATTTGAGCGACTGGGTCTACCACATCATCCCCATTATTATTCCTGTTGTTTGGATCTTCCATGTCGGGTTCAATTTGTTCAATTGGTGGTTGATGTTTGCTTTTTCGGTTGGTCCGGTTTAGGGCACTGAAAACTTTCTCGGGGTCTGATAAGGCTTCGACTACTTCACCAGTTCTCGATAAGTTTCTAGGCATGCACCTGCAACACGTTAGCAAACGTTAAACTTTCAATGTATAAATGAAAATTGAAGAAAATTGACTATATTTCAGAATTTGGTATTTCTTCCAACTCAATTGATAGCACCGCTAATTCCCCGACAACGGCGCCAAAATTTGATCACGCTCAACTATATCTTATAAAAGACTAAGTGGGCGTTGCAAATATAATCCGGGGTATTATGCCCAGAGTCGATCCCACAGGGAATTTATGTATCAATCAAGTCTTTAGAATACGCAACTTTTACTTAATCAATTCTCTCAAGACTTTTTGACAATAAATTGGTTATGTTTTACTAATTCTACTGACAATAATAATAACTAACAATTACTAACAATGTGTTGTAAACAATTATGATAAAGGTCTAAGGGTATGGTTTCCCCCGTTGGTGAACTTACTTCTCGGATATTTCATATAACTTGGTTAATTATCTCTATCAATCATGAACACTCTATCTACCATAAATCTCTCTCAAGTAATTATGATAATTTACTAGACGCACTCTCTCAAGTTACGCTAGCTAGATTGCATTACAGTTCACTTTAGATTGCACCCGAAGTATCGTTATTTCTAATCCAACTTCTAAACACTCGGTTATGACTTTCGTCTATACTCCGGGAGTGGTGTTGTTCAAATAATTACCTAAATATGCACTCTCTCTCAAGTAGATACATACTAAATAGGCACAGCTAATTGATGGCCATTCAATTAACAACAACAAGAACGTAATTGAACAAATAGAGATGAACAATTAACCAAACTATATTAATATCACCATAAGTTTGTCCCCCAACGGGTTCCACCAAATCCCTAGATTAAGAAAATTAGCTACTCATATTCATAAGAATCAATTGTAAAATAACTTGTATAATCGAATTACAAAGTAATGAAATAAGGATATAAAAATCAGTGTTTCTGCTTTGCTGAGTAGTAATCCACAGGCTTTTCTTCACTTTAATGGCTTCCTTCCCTTCAAGTTGTATTTTTGGTTCTATTTATATGTTTGGGATAAACCCTAAACGTGTAGGAGACTTCTATTCCAACCGGGAAACACTTAAAACTCAAAAACTCGGAATTGACCGGATCAGGGGCTAGGCGTTACAGGCCAAACGCCTGGATAACGCCTGGCCAAGGCTGGCGTTTGGGCTTTGGCGCCTAGATAACGCCAGGCTGGGGATGGCGTTTGGGCTCTGGCGCTTGGATAACACCAGGCTATGCCTGGCCTTAAGGCTCAAACGCCCGGCTATAGCTCGGTGCACTCCTCTTCGCCTCTTGAGCGTATTTTCGACGCTTCTGCATCCATTTAGCTCGGCTTCCATCTCCAATTCACCTACACATGAAATAGACTCCATTATGCACATAAAAGGAATATTTTTATCATTAACGCACATAATATGTAAGGCATATAACGTGTTAAACCATGAATTCTAGCCACGCATCATGTTGCCTCCAGGTTTATCCTCTGTTCGTCCGGTATTTCATGTATCTATGATCCGTAAATATCATGGTGACCCGTCCCACGTGTTAGATTTCAGCTCTGTCCAATTGGACAAAGATTTGACTCATGACGAGGAGCCGGTAGCCATTTTAGACTGGCAGGTTCGTCAGTTGAGATCAAAGAGTTACCCTTCAGTTCGAGTGCAGTGGAAATCTCAACCCATTGAGGCATCTACTTGGGAGTTTGCGTCGGACATGCATAGTAAATATCCACACTTGTTTGCCAATTCAGGTAATCTTCTATGTTCGTTCGAGGACGAACGTTTGTTTTAGAGGTGGAGACTGTGATGACCCAACGGGTCATTTTATGAATAAGACTTCGTTCTAGGCTTATTAACCATAAAAAGATTAAATTTAACTACCTTGATTTGCGTGCACAGTCCTAGCGTTAAACCGGAAAGCTTTTATGTAAAAATATAAGAAATACTAATTTTTAGAACTAAAAGTTTGGTTTTAGTTGACTTGAGTCAACATTTTGAGTAAACGGACCCGGATCTGTGTTCCGGCGATCCCGAGAGGTCCGCAATAAAATATGGGACTTGGGTGTATGCCCGGAATTGAATTCCGAGGTCTCAATTTACCTTAGAAATCAATTTTTGAAAGAAATTATTTTTCTGAATTATTAATAAAATAAAGAAAAGAATTAACGTTTGAAACCGTTTGTATCGGGCCCGTATTTTGGTTCCGGAGACCGGTACAAATTTGTTATATTATTTGAATACTATATGTGAAATTTGGCGAGAGTCGGAGTTTATTTGACGTGATTCGGACGTCCGGTTGAGAAATAGTGAACTTTAAGTGTTCTTGAGAAAAATGATGAGTTTTGAGGTTTAATTCATAGTTCTACATGTTATTTTCATGATTTGATCGCACGAGCAAGTCTGTATGATGTTTTTAGAATTGTATACATGTTTGGTTTAGAGCCCCGAGGGCTCGGGTGAGTTTCGGATAGCCCACGGGATGTTTTACACTTAACAATTTGTTGGGTTTTGTTGTTTTCTGGTGCTCCTTTTCTTCTTCGTGTTCGCATTACCCCAGTCGCGAACGTGTAGTGTAAATAGATGGGGGGTCATTTTTTTTTCTATGCGAATGCGTAGACCCTCACGCGAACGCGAAGCACTGGAAGTTAAAGCTTCGCAAACGCATGCTGGGCTACGCGAACGCAGAGGGTAATTGGGCCCGGGGGGAAGGGAGCCTGGTTGTGCTGTGCGAACGCGGCCCACCGTACACAATCACGAAGGCCACTGAGCCTAGTTCCCTATGCGAACAGGGGCAGGCCCACGCGAACGCGATGAAGGCCTGCCCAGCTATATTAAAACAGTGTTAAAACGGACAGAACTCTTTTTCTTCCTATTTTCGAACTACCAAGACCTAAGGACGATTTTCTTCACCAAAGTTAATCCCCAAAGTGTAGGTAATCAATTCTAAACTCCACTCTTTCAATTGCCCAATGTTTTTCATCACTCTTAAATCAAAAATTAAGAATTTTCATGGTAAAAATTGAGGGTTTGGGTAGAATTAGGGAATTTTGTAAAAATGGGATTTTGACCTCGAATTGAGGTCGCATTTCGAAACCAATTGCATAGTAGGGCTCAGGGGTGAATGTGTAAATGGAATTTTGTTCGAACCCCGAGTTTGGACGAAGCGGGCCCGGGGCCGGGTTTTAACTTTTTTTTGACAAAACTTAGGAAAAATTATAATATTTAGTAAAGTTAGTTCCTTTAGAATTAACTATTGATATTAAGTTAATTATGGTTAGATTTGAGCGTATTGGAGGTGAGTTCAAAAGAAAAAGCGGTAATTGAGCAGTGAGTGGCCTGCGGAATTGAGGTAAGTGTTGTGTCTAACCTTAGCTTGAGTGAATAGGTATTGTAACTACTTGTTACATGTTTGTTTGCTAAATCCAATGTATAGGTTAGGTAACGAGTACCTATACGTTGTGGTCAGGTCGTACCATGCGAGTAAATGTTATTTCTTGTTATTCTGGTTGTCTTAAAGCCTATCATATGTGATTATTGTTGTTAGTGAAATGTTGAGAGATTAGTATCCGGTTCTGCCGAGATGATTATTATTCCGAATTCCGAGTTGAGATTGAAATGATAAATGATAATAGTAACCATGATGAAATATTGATTTCTTGTGAAATTCTTTTGAGAACATTGAGTTGAGATTGAAATATTAGATGGTGATGGAAATTATGAGGAAATACCGTTTCTTGTGAAATTCCCTTTTTATGTTATTGATGATTTGATTAGATTGTGAGGAGGAGTGTAAAGCATGAAGGGTGGTGCCATGCATGACTTAATTATATTGGGAGGAAGAGTGTAAAGCACGAAGGATGATGCCGTGCATGATTTATTTATAATGTTAGGAAGAGAGTAAAGCACGAAGGGTGATGCCGTGCATTCTTAAATTATAATCTGGTGAGGATGAGAGTAAAAGCATGAAGGGTGATGTCGTGTATTCTATTTATTATTTTGTGAGGCTGAGAGTAAAAGCACGAAGGGTGATGCCGTGCAAGTTTACTTTCTATTTTTAATTTCTAAAGTTTTTGTTGATCACTATGTGTGTTTGCCTTATTGTTTTTCCTCATTCCTTATATTGAAAATTTCCCATCGCATGCTCCGTTACCATTATTTGCTATTTTAATTCCTTAAATTGTTGTTATTCCTGCTAGCATGATTATATGTATATCCAGGTTTTGTGTGGTGTCTTGTCCTAGCCTCGTCACTACTTCGCCGAGGTTAGGCTCGGCACTTACTCAGTATATGGGGTCGGGTGTACTGATACTACACTCTGTACTCTTTTGTGCAGATCCAGGTACCGGCCAGCGTTAGGAGATCGTAGTAGCCGATATCATCATTCGGAGACACGAGGTAGATCTACTGGCGTTCGCAGATTCCTGGAGTCTTCTCTTAGTTTATAGAGACTATTTCATTCTACTCAAAACATATATATATTATTTTCTTTAAGCTCATTATTTGTAGTATTCTTATAAGTTCGTGAATTGTGACATCAGACCCTGGGGTAGTCTTAGAGTTATATATATTTAGTTAGTGGCTCGGTTTATTTATTTGTTTATCATTTTATTTTTGGAATGTTATTCGCCGTAAATCATTAGATTTAATCTATTCTAAAAAAAATTTATTGTTTTGAAATAAGTAACCAGAGGAAAAATAGCTAATTGAATTCTAACATTGGCTTGCCTAGCAAGTGTGGTGTTAGGCGCTATCACGATTCTAAGGTTGGGAATTCGGGTCGTGATACTTCAAAAAAATCCAAACCTTACTTATGTTTCTCCGATTAGTAGTCGGGGCCACAAGTGGTCTACTACTAGCACCACGACCACCACCCCTGCTACCAACTCCAACACTACTTGGTGTAAGTGGTATCTCATCTTTCATATCTAATTAATTATCTTCTATACCGAAATCTTCCTGTAATTGTTCATAATCTATATTATTATGAGGTTATGTTTCAGCAACATGTGTAGCACTAGCAGTAGAACTATTTAAATTACTATCAGATGTTGAAGTAGTACTTCTTTTTCTATTTCCGCGATTACCCCAATTAGCAACCTTACTACAAACTCTTTTTGCAGCATTAAATATATTGTGAAAATTTAACTACTAGGAAAAATTAAATATGCAAATAAAATAGTAAATAAGAGAAAGAGTTGGAGGGAGTGCGCCGAATTTGTCAATAAATTGAACACTTGATGATTTCGCAACTCCAATATTATCACAAAGAAACGTCAATTGTTCAAAGTTTGAAGTTCTCCAAATAATAAATAATACGATAAATTAAATTTCAAAAAAAATGGGAGCCAAATAATTGATTGCACTTTAGGTGAAGAATGAAAGAATGATAATTGAGAATAGGATTTTGAGAAATGAAAGAAGAGTGATGAAATGAAGAAGATGGGGGGTGTATTTATAGTTTTTCGAATGGCTAAATTAGTAATTACAAAAGTATTATTTTTTTAAAAAATTGCCCAAAAAGTGCTATTTGTGAAATCCAGCCGTTGGGCAACGGCCAAAAGCTAGCTGACCATTGCCAACAATCTAAAACCTTTAAAAAAATTTGAAATCTAGCAGTTAAATCGGTCAAGGCCGGCCCGCACCGGGCCGGTTAACAGCTTCTACAGGAAATTTGGTTGATCGGGTTTGACCGATCCGATTAACCGGATGAATTTATGTGAGCGGACCAACCCCCTAACCCTAGTAACCCAGCCCACCCTGCCCCCTATGTACCGGTCCGGGTTTCAACCAATCTGGGCCGGTCCGGAAACGGGTCAACCCGGCCCATTTGACACCCTTAATAAAGACAAAGCAGATAGAAATTCCTTCAAAGAAGCACTACTTGATAAAAAAACTTGCCTCCTCCATAAGTGATGGCCCGTTTCAATACAGTGTTCACACACAGGCCTTTGAATTAAACCCGAAAAATATACCAATTCCATTGTCAATTGAGGACAAAATTGGCCTCTACAAACCGTGGAAATACTCCCAGATTATCAAATTGTTAGGGTGAAAATTCCCACATCACTTACTCAAGGCCAAACTCTCCAATCTATGAAAATCAAATGAACCACTCACCCTAATCGACCTAGGATGAGACTTCTTCATCGCCAAATTTAATAAAGAAGAGACTATGAGCAAAGTCCTTAGAGAGGGGCCATAGTTTGTAGCTGGGCACTTCCTATCAATCCGCATATGGGAACCCAACTTTGTTCCAACAGAATCTAAACTAGCCATAACGGCGGTTTGGATAAGACTTCCACAGTTGCCAACCGAATTTTATGACACCGCAATTTTGGAAAAAGTAGGCAACACAGTGGGAGAGCTTCTGAAAATCGATACTTGCACCTCCTCTACCCTAAGAGGAAAATACGCTAGAATATGTATCTAGGTTCCATTGGACATCCCGGTAACAACGAACGTCACTATTGGTACCCACAACTAAGTGCTCGTTTATGAAGGGGATGTGATACTTTGTACGGGATGTCGGAGAATTGGCCACACACTAAGAAGTTGTGAATTCCTATCACTCGTCACCCAAGGGAACATACCGACGACACCAACAGTGAGGGCGCCACAATAGAATAGATCTACGAATGGTGCATTGTTCTTTTTTTCAAAACACAGACGCCATATAAACAAGGCCGCTCAAGTTAACACGCATGTAAAGATGTCCAATGCCTCCTCAGGTACGCTCCTTGACCCCAAACCAAAAGAGTCATGGATTTCGGCACAAATAATTCAAAACAAAAATGGACTGTAGATTTCATGGGGCCCAATGGACAATCATTACACACATCCAAAAATGAGATACAGGGGGAACAAAAAATGGGCCTGGGCCACCATGGCCCATCTCCTACCAGCTCCACGGGAAAAGCACAAGCTATCCCAAACCAAAGATTCTCTGGGTTAAAAAGGCAATTAGATGCCTTCCACCCATTGACAAAAGTCCCTTTCTTGGGATTATGGATGTTTGTCAGGGACAAGGGGAAAGGGTGGAGCCCACATTTTTGGAAATTGTGCCCCCCAAATCAAGTAATATCTTAGCATCTGATACTTCCCCAGATTTGGGTAATTATATCCTGACAAATAAAACCCCAATTAAATACGCTACAGTGGGGCACCCATCTAACCCAACAGCCCATCCACTCTCTATCCCAAACCCACACTCTAACAATGCCCACACCCACTCTGACTGTGCCCCTATCAATACAGGAAATCAATTGCCTGGGGAAAATCGAACTCACCTTCTTAGTAATGAAGTGACATCGAGTGTCAATCCCTCAAGATAAAGCAAAGATCTCAATTGACACAACACAAATACCAACAACCTCCAAACGGATTATATACAGGCAACTGAAGAGATGCCTCTGATTCCAAGCTTAATGCAATGATCTCCCCCAAAACCCACCTCTCAATAGCGAATCAGAACAATCCCAACCCTCCACCAAGCAACATTCCCCTCACAATGTCCACCCTCCCACTACCCCCAGACTTGATGCCGAAATCGTGGATGGAGATGACTCTAAAAGGCCACTCCTAGACCTACAAATTATGGTTGGGTCAGTACCAATCTCCACCATCATCCAAGACCCTTGCTATCTGGCACAGCTAGCGACCCACCTTCTCCACTAGGGTTTGTCCAACTCCGTCCATCAACTATAGCTATCCACTCTCCTCTAAGACCAGTACATGGGCACACAACAACTCCCATCTATGGAGGATCTCAACTCTCTCATGGGGCAAATCTACCAAACAATGCCCTTCTTTCCACTAATGGACCTGAATACTCCTCTCCCATCACCGGCCTTCACCGTGTTTCCACAGGTGAACCAAACCACTCCCCCACCAACAAATCACGGACCTAGAAAACATATTGGAAAAGCTACGAATCCTAAAAACAACATTCCTCCCCATGTAGAAGACCAGGTGATCGAGTTCAAAGAGATGTTCGGAGAAATGCTTATTGCTCTCTGCCCCAGAAAGTTAGTAAGTTGCAAACTAAATCTCCAAGATCCCTCATCTCCAAGCTTAGGGAACTCGGCAGTTGCAATAAGCCCTGTTTTGGGAAGAGTGAAAGCGACCCCTTGGGAAGGGGGAAGGGACTCAAAATGAAAGCCCCATCTCAAAACCCTTGCTGATGAATTTCATCATATGGAATGCGAGAGGATCCAACAGTGCTGGATTTCGCAGACTGCGCCTCCATGGTGAAGCTGCACAACCCAATTTTTCTTATTCTCCTCGAGACAAGAATGGCTTACCATACCCACTTGACTGCTGAGCCACATTTCACGGCTCAATTCTAATCCCCGACAGGTAGGCAATCAGATGAATTGTAGTCATATAGAAGAAAGACCTAGTGAAACTCGAAGAGGTATGTACCACACCCCAAGGTGTGAATGTCATGGTGAAGGTAAACCCTAATGACCCTAAATGGCTTTTCTCAGCTATCTATGCTAGTAGCCACTTACATGATAAAATTAATTTGTGGTAGTCCCTTGAGGACATGGCCTCTGTTTATAAAGGTAGATGGCTTGTAGGAGGTTATTTCAATGAATTCCTAAAAATCAGGGACACATTTGGGGGCGAAAACATTAGTAGTAGTAGAAGCAATCGCTTTTGGAGTTGTTTGAATAAATGTAGACTAGTTGACCTAGGTTTCAAAGGCTCTAAGTATACCTGGACCAACAAAAGATACAACAACAGACATGACCTTATCCTCGAAAGACTGGATATGTTCTTTGGAACTGATGATTGGATTGAGTCATACCTAGAATCATATGTTACCCACCTCCCCAAGACCCACTCTGACCACTGCCCTCGACTACTAAGCATAACTAGTCATCAGCACAAGGATCATAGTAAGCCCTTTACGCTAGAGTCTATGTGGTGTGGCCACCCTGACTTCCCCACCATTATTCAAAAAAAATTCAACTCCGCTCAGAATTTGTTGGGGGAAACCAACATCTTTAAGGCCGATGTGACCACATGGAATAAGGTACTGTTTGGAAACATCTTCCATAAGAAAAAAGCACATTCTAGCTAGACTGAATGGAATTCAGAGAGCTAATGCTTACCCTTTCAGTACCTTCCTTCAAAACTTAGAATCCAATCTCCAAGTTGAATTCTCAACTATCCTCCAAAACGAAGAGGATTTTTGGAAGCTAAAATCTAGAGTCAGCTGGTTATGTCAAGGAGATGCTAACACTAAGTTCTTCCACACAACCACACTCAACAAAAGAATGAGAAATGAGATTCTTAGTTTAACAGAAGAGGTAGGTAACTAGATCATAGACCCGAAACTCATCAAGGAGACTAACAAGGGACTTTTTTAAGAACCTCTTTATCACATCCCATACCTCATCCACCTACAAGAGATGTTACAGTGAGGATAGTCCACTAGTCCTAACTGATAGCATGTCCCTGGATCAACCACTTAGGAACTCTAAAATCAAGATAGCCATGAACTGTTTCAAGCCCCTTAAGGCACTTGGATCTGAGGGAATGCACCCTTTCTTCTACCAAAAATACTGATCCATCTTATCTACCCATGTCAACTAGTTCTTCCAAAAGGTGTTCAACACCTCAACCATGCCCCCTGAAGTTAATAAGACCCTCATGTGCTTGATTCCTAAATGCCAGAATGCTACCCTTCTAAAGAGATTTAGACATATTGGGTTGTGCAACACTATGTACAAACTTGTCACTAAAATAATAGTAAATAGGATCAAGCCTATCCTTTAGACTATTATTGGGCCATCTCAGGCCAGTTTCCTCTCTAACAGAAGGGCTACTGACGATGCCATAATTATTCAGGAATACATCATCCATTTCCAAAAGATGAAAAGGAAAAATGCCAACATGATCCTCAAGTTAGACCTAGAAAAAATATTTGACAGACTTTTAAGTGGTCTTTCATCAGGGACTCCCTCATATTCTTCAAGTTCCCCCTTAAATTGATCAACCTGATCCTCTCTTGCATCTCTACTACCTCCATATCAATCCTGGTCAATGGAAGCCAAATCGAGCCTTTCAACCCTACCAAAGGTATCAGGCAGGAAGACCCCATCTCTCCTTACCTATTCATTATTTGCATGGAAAGGCTATCAAGAAATATTGACCAGGCAGTCTTGAGAAAGGACTGGTTTCCAATCACCATCAGTAGGAATGGCCCTAAGATCTCTCACATGTACTTTGCTGATGATCTTACCCTATTTGGTAGAGCCAACAAAAAGAGATGTGAAGCAACCCTGACTACCTTAGAGGAATTTAATAGTGCATTAAGCCAAAAGGTCAACTTTAAAAAATCTAAGGTTATTTTTCAAGCAATTGTCATGAAGATTGGGTAAATACATGTAGATCAATGCTAGGAATTAGGAAAAGTAAATATTTTGGTAAATACTTGGACTTCCTCATTTTCCATAATAGGCCTACTAATAAAGACTTTCAATTCATTATTGACAGTATGAACACTAAACTGGCTGTTTGGAAAACCAAAATGTTAAACATGGTTGGCCGTACAACTTTAGCAAAATCAAGCCAAGGGAGCATTCCTATCCATGTCATGAGCTATATAAAGTTGTCATCCCACATCTCTAACCAGATTGATAAAATCCAAAGAAACCTTATATGAGGCACAACTGCTGGAAAAAAAAAGTTTCACATGATTAAATGGGATACTATTACTAAGCCTAAAATAAGTGGGGGACTAGGCATTCAGCAAGCCCACATAAAAAATAAAGCTAGCCTAACCAGTCTAGCTTGGAGGCTCTACAACAACACTGACACCATGTGGGCTAGAGTACTGATTGGAAAACACTGTAGTGGTAACCAACCTAGAGCTAAACCTAAATCCAGGACTTGGCAGTGTATTCAGGAAGGGGAAGGTCTGTCTTGAGGCCTCTAGATGGTTTGTCCAAAAAGGGGATAAATTCAACTTCCACACTAACAATTGGATCCCCAATATGCAACCCTTAAACACAATCCTTCAGGGGCCTTGGCACAACTATGACTTGACTATTAAGATCAACTCCATCCTCAACAATGGTAAATGGAACCTTGATGCTATCCACTACCTCATCCCTATGGACATTAAGTGTGTTATTCAATCCACCTACCAACTCTGAGGACAAGCTCATCTAGAACCTCAACAACAATGGGCTTTTCAACTCCAAATCTGCATACAACCTTATCAGTTCTGAGACCAACCCCAACCTCGGCAATGATGATACCTTCAGCTGGATTTGGAAGTTGAGGTTCCCTAACAAAATTAAGTTCTTCACCTGGATGATGCAATATAACAGACTCTCCACTGCCATGCATTTAAACAACATAGGCTTAAATATTAGCCCATTATGTCATTTATGCTCATGTGGTGTAGAAGACATCAACCATATCTTCTTTGAATACTCAAATGCAAGAGCATTCTGGCAGTCCTTCACACTGGAGTGTACTAACAAATCCTCTCATCCACACCTTGTGTTCTCAATCATCTACTTGGAGGATACATGGCACAAGGTCAAGAATATGCAGTTTCACAATGCTATCAAATGGAAAACCATTCTGTTTTGGGGGTTTATGGCTGACAAGAAAAAATAACCTTATTGAGAATAAAAAGAACATTGTCCCTGTTAAACAAACCATTGCTAGAGCCACAGAATACTACCATGTTGTTGTGGAACACATGAAAAAAAGTGAAACAACTGATATCCACATCAATTGGAAACCACCTCCTGCTAGCTCATATAAGCTCAACACTGATGTGGCCGCATGCCCAACATCAAGAAAAAGAGGAATTAGGGGTGTCATTAGGAATAACAGGGGAGACTGGGTACTTGGTTATATGAGAGGCCTACCTCATACCAACTGGCCTAGAGGCTGAAATTCAAGCTCTATGGCAGGGGCTCACACAAGCACTCGAACACAAACTCACACCTCTTCATATATGCATTGATTCCGAACAGTTGTAAGAATGTTAAAGGAGGGAAACCTGCATTATAACTCTATTATCTTTGAATGCAGGTCATTGATGGTGCAGCTAGGGAATCCAGCACTGGGGCATGATTTCAGAGAGCAAAATCAGGTGGCGGACCTCCTCGCAAAGGAAGGAGCAGGGAAAAAGGCTTTTGCTAAAACATAAATTTTGACGGTTCCTCCGGTGTTTGTAAACAAGGCACTATAGACAGACATCCTAGGAATTATTTTTGTAAATAAAATGAGGGTAAACTCCCTTGTAATGCAAGACAATGTTAACGCAATAATAGGGAGCTGCAGCTCCTAAACAATGATGTTACTATTTTGGTATTTCTATAATTATCTAGTTCACCAAAAAAAACTTGCCCCACTATTCCTTCTGAAACAGGGCATTCATCACATAAGCTTATAATTTAGTGACATTAGCAGAATAAATATCTCTCACTCAAACGAAAGCTTATAATGTACTTAGTGATATTAGCGGAGTAAATTCCTCTCAATCCCACGAAAAATTATAATTTAGTGATACTAGCGGAGCTGATAGTGTTTTGCCCTGGGATATAATAATTTAATAATGAAAAAAGGACTAGTAGAAAACTATTTAATTATTGGTAAAGGAAATAACATCAATGGATATGTTTGACAATGACAGGCTGCTATGAGTAATTTTGACCTATTAGAAGAAGAAGAAAAAAAAACATTTTTTCGCAACAATTATTTTGGCTTTAGAATGAGTGATAAATTAAAAAATGTTTTTTATTTTTTATACAACGGTCCGTGAAGAAAAGCTTATCAAAAAGGTCTATTCTCTAACAAAGTAAATTTGACATGAAAGCAACATTGGTGTGAAGTGACTCAACCTGTCTCAGTTAAGATATAACTTTAAGTTTTATACTTTCTACATATTATTTACATAATATTATCACTTATAAGTTATAATTATTAGTAAATTTTTATAACAGGCATTAATTTATAACTTAATGGAAATAATAACCAACTTGCATTTACGAGTTAAACATAACTGATAGTTTTAAAAAAAATACTTGATACAGTCAGTGTATATAATTTAAATCAATAAAGATAAATTTGACACTTGAAGTTACCGTCCAGTTAGTGTAGTTAGTTAGACTAAATGATCAATTATTTCAGATTTAACATAAAAAATATCCACTTGGGAAACATATTGAGCCACTTGTTTTATTTTTTATTCATTTTAAGCTCACTGTTCTTCCTTTTTAACTTGTTCCTCTATTCCTTCTGAAATAGGGCATTCATGCCCAATCCTTTTCATGTCAATCTCTATGTATGATTTTCTATCACTCCCACAAAATCTTATAATGTAATGATATTAATAGGAGTGATAATTACGCGTAATGATTCAGTTTATCGGTTATCGAATTATAAATATAGTAATCTGCTAGTCATCTGATAAGACAACAAGCGGATTGGTTTCGAATTAATAATTATCGGACGGTTTATCGGCTAAATCAAATTAAAAAATTGTTAAAATGTTGAAATGAATTCTGGTTTTATTGACTGACCTCCTGTACGCATCCTAACAAACTTGATGAGCTGGATAGAATTGAAATTTCGGGTGGGGAAGTTATAAATTGGAATGGACATCAAGCCTTGGGAGTTCTTGCTATTCCAAGATCCATAGGAAAGTATGAATATGAAAATTTTTAACGGGTTAACAGTTTATCCGATAAAAAAGTTGAGTAATCCGTCTCCAAACGGTTAAGTCCGTTCACCGTTCATTATTCCGATAATTCAATACTAATAAACTAATAAGTTATCGATTCGATTCGATTGACGATTTCGGTTCGATTTTAAAATCGCTCTAGATACTAGCAGAGTGAATACCTCTCAATCCTACGAAAACTAATAATTTAGTAATATTAGTGGTATCTCTCACACTATACGTGTATAATTGATTTTTCAATATTACTCTTTCACCGATCCTTTTATGTAATGAAAAAATAAAACGATTTTTTTTCTTTTTTGGTGAACAAGAAAATTACACTCACTCCCTTACTCTTGCTACTAATGATTATTTTTGGACTAAATGATACCCCGTGTATTGGTAAGATATAACTAGAATATGTGTAACACCCCCTTTTGTCCATAAATTTTTTCAAATA
Source organism: Nicotiana paniculata (assembly GCA_005239505.1). Lineage (NCBI taxonomy): Eukaryota > Viridiplantae > Streptophyta > Magnoliopsida > Solanales > Solanaceae > Nicotiana > Nicotiana paniculata. The sequence goes on from ML355070.1 coordinate 22,968, forward strand.
TGTGTTTGTCCATGAAATTTTTCAAGATTTTGAAAAGAAATCGAAAAGAAGTTTTTCAAAAAATTTCAGAAAAATATTTTTCACCACCCACAAAACTGCAACATTTTTTCAAGTAAAATGCATGTCCAAATATAATTTCAAATTTTAAATACCATTTTTCAACTTAACTTCAAATATTATTTTTTTAATAGCTTGTTTAGATGGTTGTTATATATCGTTTCATAATGTTTGTAGTGCATTGTATTGTATTGTACTGTATCGTTGGATGAATACAATGTTTGGATAGATTGTATCGTTTGTCGTTGTTTCATGATATCATGCACTAGCAATATGAAGAATAAATTTGCAATATTATAAAGAAAAATTATGATACGGGGTAAAATTATTATATAAAAATATAGGATAAATGATAATATAAAATTATTTAATAATAATGAAGGTGAGATGAGAGAAAAAGACAAGGTAACGACGCGATCACACCAAATTGGTCGTTACATAAAGTGGCACATTTCGTCGTTATGTAATAACAAATTTAACGATTCGATACAATAAAATTTAAGTAACAATCAAAACAAACATCGCATTTAAAGTAATAATACGATACAATACAATAGGTCACAAGACTCACTATCATCCGAACAAAAAAAATACAATTCTTATGTCCAAACGCCTGCTTAGAACACCCCCTAAATAGACTAAGTTTCAATGAAGTACTTGATGTAAATCAATGTAATCAATAGAATTTTGTTAAAACTAAACATGACTTCTATGTAATTACAGTCATAGGCATGAATTTGTTTTAAAGTTAGCTGTATTATAATTAATATTTATAAATAGAGAGAGTGAAGGAAGTTGAATAATAGTGGATTAGTAATTTTGATTAGGAGTTGATTAAGGATTAAAGTGGGGAAATTTGTATAGATTAGCAGTTAAATAAGAAGAGAATGTTGGATTGTGAGGAGGGAACAGAAAAGGGGAAACCAAATATCAAGAAAATATAATAATAGTTTTATTTTAACTGTACCTCATATGAAATTTATACGAGGTGCTATTTATGTAAAATATCTCTGTACATAATGGCCTATATTTGCTCTTATTTAGAAATGGCCCAAAGCTTCAGTCAGTCAATGTCATTCGCATCATTTGTTGAAGACGAAGGGCACTACTACTTCTGCAAAACATCCGGGGGCGAGTCTACCTTGTCGGAACACGGTGCTACGCTTCCGCAATTTTTTTTTAAAAATAGCTAGATTTATAAGTGGTTATTCAAAAATAATCATAATTTCAAAAGTAATCGAAATTTAGCCACTTTTCATATAAAGATAAATCTGAACGAAAACACAATTCAAAATCCAGAAAATACTCTAACATAATATACTGGAGTTCCAGCATAAGTATACTGGAGCTCCAGTTTAATATACTGGAGTTCCAACATAAGTATATACTGGAGTTCCAGAATAATATACCGGTTCGGCATAATATGCTGGAAGTTCATATTATGCTTGAACTTTCCGCGTGTTGAAGTTCCAGCATCATATGCTGGAAGTTCATACACAGGTGCACCGATCTCCAACATATTATGCTGGAACTTTTCATGTTTCAGTAAAATAGTGGTTATTTTTCAATAACTTTTCAAACAATGATTGTTTTTGAATGACCAGTCCGAAAACTGACTAGCTAATGCTAGTTTTATGTTATATACATAACGTGGCACCTAGATTACACAAGTTGCACGAGGGTGCCATGGTTCAGATTTATATCTTATTTCATAAGCAATTTATTTTGATGCGTAATTTTAAAATTCTAAGTAATATGTAGTTTCTTGTTATAAAAGAAAAGCAATTTAGTAAAATGTAAATAAGAAACAAAGATAGAAGAAGGAGTATTTCACTTCCTTTTGGTGTGTCTTTACAATGCCATTTACATAGCCTTTTATAGGCATAAAAAGTAAACACTACTGTAGTAAAATAGTGTAAGGGATGGACATAAAGTGAAAATCCATCCACAAACTATTCATATATGGACTTCATCCACATACTATGTACAACATTTTCTTTCTTTCTAGTGATACAACATTAACTTATATATTGGAGTATAAGTTGAGCAGTATCATTTGTTGGGTTTTGAAGAAAAAACATGATTAATAGTTTTAAATTGATTCTCATGGATTGATTACTTTAAAATTTTAGCTTTGAAAATAATTATCATATAACGCAACAATTAAATTAGAAAAATTACCCCAAGAATAATGATCAATATACCAAATCAAACAAAAATTATACGGTTTTTAAGCTACTCTTTAAGAGAATTTTCTAAGTGCAAGCATACTTTCATGAAATAACTTTTCTTTTACTTTTATCTAGAAAATAATAAATCAAGCGTAAAAAAGTTGAAGTAAATCAAATTTATTTGTCTTTTTTAAATGAAAGAGCTAACTGGATTAACCAAAAATTTAAATGAATCATCCATTCTCCCTATTCCGTGTTTCTGGCCCGTGGTAGATATATTATGTGTGTGTGCGAGTGCGTATGTATACATATACATATTCAAAATCCTAGATCCGCCTCCGAAAACATGAGTAAATTAATCCCTCAACTCATTCATCTTTAATTTTCAAATTCGAAAAGACTCTATCTCTCTCTCTCTCTTTATATATATATTATAGAAATAGAAACTGAATTATACAATTTTCAAACAGGAATAAAAAGAATAGGAATAATAGAAAACCAAAAGGATCTAGACAGCATAATTGGAATTCTAGATAAAATAAAAATAATAGGAGAAAAATCCTTAAAACACTGGGAAAATAATAAAATATTATGTAAATTAGATATTATAAATCCAGATTATGTAATAAAAACAGCCTCGATAGAAGCAACGAATCAAGATATAGAGGATTTTAAAATTCAAATTAAAGAACTATTAGAATTGGGAGTAATAAGAAGATCAACATCTAGACACAGATCTGCAGCATTTATGGTAAGGAACCATAGCGAAATAGTAAGAGGAAAGGCTAGAATGATAATAGAGGTAGACATGAATATTCATATATATATATATATAAAACAATTATTAACTAACATCTGTAATAGTGGTACGCCAATAAATAGTGTTCTTTTAACTTTTTCACTTTCTTATTATGTGTAGCGAACTATGGTGAGTCAATGTACGTCAACACAAGTATTTAGTTCTTTTACAACGGCCACACTGACGTGATTTATATTGCAAGAACCATATCATGCTTTGGAACACGCGAGAAACTACACATCTCACGATATATATATATATATATATATATATATATATATATATATATATATATATATATATATATATATATATATATATATATATATATATATATATATATATATATATATATCATTGGGTATTTGAATTTACCTCTATCATATTAACACAAAAGATTGAACAACTCAATCTTCAACAAAAGAAAGATATATATATATATATATATATACACATAATCTCTACCCCATATATTGAGGACTTGGTGAAGCTTTAGAGTTTCTTTGAGCAATCTTTCTCAATTTCTCTAAACCGAGTCTTCAAATTCTGATATCGAGCACATACAAAATTGCTCAAACTTGGGACGTCAAATTCTCCTTTTTTTTTCGGTGCCACGAATGAGTCAAATGAGTATTATGCTTGAATTTCAATCTCTCACACTCTCTCGAAATAAGAATAAATAAACGATCCAATTAAGAGTAATTTCTTAGAAATATCACATTTAAACATTACATAAATTTAGAGAGAAATACCCAAATGTATCAGAAAATTCCAGCCAATATTTTAGCTAAAATAAAAGGGAATCCCTATGTACTGAGAGGTATAAGTGTTCCACTCCCACCCCTCCCCCAATATTAACAGTAACAATGAAGAACCATTTGAACTTCTCTTCGCTTTTAGTGAACAAAGGGAGAAGGTTGGAGGCTCGCTATATACCATTTCCCGTGTTTACCAACGGGGAAATGACGTTCTAAATAGAGGCCTAGCAGACTTTGATAAGACAAATAAATACGATTTCGGGTTTCAAAAACATTTTATTATGTTACGTGATTTTTATTCGCCTCAGGTATTGTATCCCTTGTTGCTAGTATTTGGTATTATTTATTCTTTATCTCTCCCTTTTTTTTTGTCTTCCCTCTTTCTTCCTTTCTTGCTATCTACTTCTTCTTATTACCCTTCCTGAGCCGAGAGTATATTGGAAACAGCCTCTTTACCTGTTAGGTAAAGATAAGGTCTGCGTACAGATTATTTTTTCCAAACCCCACTGATAGGAATATACTGAATTTATTGTTGTTGTTGTGTTTCAAAAACGTAATGGGAATATGTAAGCCATTTGAAACGGCTGGTTTTTAGAGTCATAACGGTGCTTTTCGTCTTAGAGCAGCAATAAACCGTAATTGTTTGGATTTAATTATTGAGTAGTATTAAACTGAAAGGAAAAATAAGGTTAATGTATTGATTTTGCCGAAGGGTAATCTAGTCTCTTAATTTTATAAGGTTATTTTACACAGACCTTACCCCTACCTAATTGAATACGATCAAAATCAAGGGAGCCCGATTTCGGAGTCCAAGTTAGTACCTTGAGCTCGAGTTCGAATGAATCAAAGTCGGAGTCAAGTCTAGCTAAAAAGTGCACACTTTGGGGATCAAATCGAGGGCTGAACATGATCCACCTCGAAATGGTGCCGTTATAAATCTGTACCAAAATGAGCGAGAATTTCTCTATGGCACGAAGATCAAGGCGTAAATTTTGAAGTAGATTTATACGAATTAGTACAAATCCGTATTAGGTGGTTACACAGCTGTCCCCAATATGATTCTTTACTGTAAATAGTAATGTAGCTTATTTAGGGTTGCGTCTCCTATATAAAGAGGACCCCAATCATTTGTAAAGGAATTGAATCATTGGAAAAGAATATACTATCTTATTTTCTCGTTCATTGTTCTTTAGAATTATTCTCCAGATTTATTGCTCTTCCTTTGCTGTTCTTGCTTTATTATCCCTAACCCACTTTGAGGTCATCGAGCTCGAGGTCCATATTTGCACAAAGTAACACTGGTTTGGTTCTTCGATTCTTCTCATTTATACTCTACATTACTTGCTTACTAATTGGTATTGGATTGAATCACATATCTTTAAAATCACAAATCAAATTTAATTGTTACTCGTATTTTCGAGGTAAACAGTTTGGCGCCCACCGTGGGGCTAAAGATAATAGTGGTTACTTCGGTACTAATTTTCTGATAACATACGTTATTCTTCACACTTTTTCTTGTCAAAGTTTCTTTGATTTCGGGATGAAACATGTCAACACACCAGAGCATGGTAATGACGGCCTCAGATTCCATGGGGAAAATGATAATGCGACAGCTTCGGGGGCCGGTGTATCACTGCTTAACCCTGGGGTAGCACCAGTTCATAACCCAGTCGATGTTTGTTCACATGTTGCTTTAAATGTCGATTTGGGCACTGATGTTGGAGGAAGCGTACGCGGAGAGGTTCGACCCGGTAGCCAAAGAACACAGGGTCGAGGGGTTGGAGAAGTCAGCCTCCAAGTGATTTTCAAAATGTTACAAGCGCAACAGATTGTTATCGCTCAGTTGCAAAGTCAGCAAAAGACTCCGAGCGTGGAGGGACCAGAAACTACTCATCGTGATGAACCAGTCTCGGAGAGGTCAAGCAATAATGGATCAGGAGCTGACCCCACAATCATGAGAATGCTCTAAGAACTCACAAAGAGGATCGAATCAGGAGAGAAAAGGATCGGGGACAACGATAAAAAGGTGGAAACGTATAACTCGAGGGTCGACCAAATACTGGGAGCCCCTCCGATTTTGAAAGGACTGGATTCTAAAAAGATTTTGCAAAAACCTTTCACCCCGAGTGCGGCCTATTCGAAGAAGTTTCGCATGTCGGACATACCCAAATACAACGGGACCACCGATCCCAACGAGCACATAAACACATATACTTGTGGTGTAAAGGGAAACGATTTGGAGGACGACGAGATCGAGTATGTTCTACTGAAAACATTTGGGGAAACTTTATCCAAAGTGGCCATGATTTGGTACCATAACCTGCCCCCGAACTCCATCACTTCGTTCGCCATGTTGGCGGATTCATTTGTAAAGGCACATGCTGGTGCTATAAAGGTTACAACAAGAAATTCGGACGTATTCAAAATTAAAAAAAGGGACAATGAGATGTTAAGGGAATTTGTATCCCGGTTCCAAATGGAATGAATGGAGTTACCACCAGTTTTCGATGACTAGGATGTTCAAGCTTTCACTCAGGGTCTAAATGAGCGGAGCTCGATAGCATCGAGGTAGTTAAAACAAAACTTCATCGAGTATCCCCTCGTGACTTGGGTGGATGTGCATAATAGATATCAGTCGAAAATGATCAGTTGGAAGCCCCCTCGGGCTCGGTTTATCCAAACAGATTAGCAACAAAAGATTCGAGAGGTATAGACATGGAATCAAGACCGAACAATGATAGGTATCAGCCATACGTCGAAGAGCAAAGGAACAGTTCGAGGCGCAACGTACCTCGGAATGATCGAAGAGTATATCGAGGATAGAATTCTCGGGGACTCATAAATAAGATCGGGTTCGATAGGCACTCAGGACCGGCAGAGGCTCCTCGATTATCAGAATACAATTTTAGCGTCGATGCCTTGGGTATCGTCTCAGCCATTGGAAAAATTAGGGATACTAGGTGGCCTAAACCCATACAAACCGATCCTTCTCATAGCAATCTGTAAAGACCTGTAAAATTTTCTTGTTTAAAAATAATGCCCGAATGAGTCCCCGAGTTATTTTTATTGCGGAATTTTTTAAAACAGACCAAAATTGAGTAAAAAGTACCTTGAGACTTAAAGAATAAAACTTTTCAGAAAGTGAGTGTTATGAGACGCACTATGCGATCGCATAACGTGTATGCGGACCGCATAATGGTCGCATACCCGGGCAGATCACTGCCCCATTTGAGGTCAACTATGCGGTCCAATGTGCGATCGCATTTCAGTTCTGCGGACCGCATATCTGTCGCATTGTTGCCTTTGATTTTGGGAGGGAAGTTATGCGACGCATTATGCGATCGCATAACGTGTATGCGGACCACACAATGGTCGCATACCTGGGCAGCGTATTTTGAATTTTGGCCCATCTTGAGGGCCATTATGCGGTCGATCCTGCGGGCTGCATGTCAGGAATGCGATCGCATTCCTGACCGCATTCTTGTGTCGGGCCCTATTTTTTTAATTTTTAAAACCCGACACCAGTTCATTAAAACACCCCTCCCCTTCAATTTTTAACCATTTTCTGATATATTAGAGAGAGGAAAGAGTGGGTTCTAGAGAGAGAAAGTCCCAACTTCATCAAATTGGTCTTCCTTCATCACTCAAGCTTGGAACTAATCAAGTAGGACATAAATTTCTTCACTCTAAGAGGTAAGCTTCTAACTTATTAACCCTAATTTCCATATTTTTGTTAAAATAAAACATGGGCAGGATAGTTCATAAAGATAGGGTTAAGACTCTTGCATGCATGTACCCATCTTATCATAATCTAATAAAGGAAAATAGGTTGGAGTAATTGATCACGCTCAACTATGTCTAATAAAAGACTAAGCGGGCGTTGCAAATATAATCCG
>ML355072.1:0-14308 GCA_005239505.1 Nicotiana paniculata
TTCGTTCTTCATTTAGATAGTCAATATATGCACCTATATATGCATAAGGATAACATGCTTTGGTGTATTGAATAAACCAGAATTCACGTGCAATGCACATGACGAAGAACAAGCCATACTAAAAGTGAGAAGCTCCTACCTTTTAAGTTGGATACGATTTTGCCCATGTTATAAGTTAATTTTAAGTAAAATATAATAAAATATCAAATATTTTATATAATAAATATGAAATAGTATATTATAAGTACATGAAGGTTAATCACGTTCAGAAGCATTTACATACATACATACATACATACATATATATAATAAAATATCAAATATTTTATATAATAAATATGAAATCGTATATTATAAGTACATGAAGGTTAATCACGTTCAGGAGCATTTACATACATACATACATACATACATACATACATACATATATACATACATATATATATATATATATATGAAACGTTTGAGAAATATAAAAGGTATAGACTTAAGATGCAATACATAATTAATAGTTCTTTGAGAAATCGTTTGAATAGTTTTTTTAGATATTTACATCCATTATTTTTAAACAAATTTCACATATTTAAACAGTTTATATCAAGTTCTTGTAAGTGTGAGACAATATCCTATCATTTTAACCTCAACAAACACGTTACTATATGACTACGTCATTAATCATTCATTAACAAAAACTTGTATTTTATATTTTCATGCGTAATAATTTATTTAAAGTTATTTTAATAACATTGATAATTTTACAATGCCATACACTATAAGTTTTAACATACACGTGCAACACACGTGTCAAAAAATTATTATGATTTTAATGTGTTTTTACTAATTCCTACTTATGACAAATTTTATATGGGATGAACACCTCCAATACATCAACTATTCAAGTTGTTTTGTTATTTATCCTGAAATTTCATTATCTAGCATGGCGACGCACAAATATAGGATTTTAAGTTGGTGAGCGTGACTGTCACCTCAGTCACTGTTACTTTGTGTTTAAACAATTCAACTCATATTCTTCTGTCAAAATCAGACAAAAATATTCATAATCGAATCAAACAATGGATACTTGTACATGCAATTTATTATTTTTATAGATCAATTAAATTTTCTAATATCAACAATATAATTATTAGGTATCTCTATCACGAATACGTACTAATTTTTTTTTTTCAAAGTGAACTCCATGAAACTAAATGATATGTTAGACATAAATTTTTGTACAACTTTTACAAAATGCTAGGTATGTAATAGTAAAAAGGAGGCTACAGTTTCTTAAAGACAAGATACAAACTTTAAGACATGAATCATTTATAAATATAGATGACGTTACTCATATTCACATCTAAACTACATGTTGTTGAAATATCATAAGAGAAAATGTCACACAGAATTTTGGATATATTAGCACTACATAAGAAAAAGGTTATACCAATTCAATTGATCATGTGTAGCTACATACTATTTGTACTTTCCTTTCTAATTTCAGTTACTCTTTACTTACATATGTTTTGATATTATCTATATTATTTAAAAGTTTATACTAATTCATATGGGATGCATGTGCAACGTACGTGTTCATAGACTAGTATTTGAAATCATAGGAAGTCATGGTAAATGCTACTAACTTCTTGCCCGATACTGATTTTATCTTATGACAGAACACTAATTTTAGTCTTTTACCTATAAATAATTGACTTGGGAGCACAAGGACAAAAAAAAAAATATTTAGCATCTATAACTGACTTGAAATTGGTAGTAATCAGGAAAATGAAATTGATAACTCTAATCTTATCTCCAGTTATTCTCGTAAACCACTAGATAATGTAGCATTGAAATCAGTTCACATCTTTTAATTTTCAATTACAAACTTGGGTTTGGATTTTACTTTGGACTTATTGCACTTTGTTTATATCTGCATGGCTCGCACAAATAGAAAGTTTAACAACTAATATCGGCATCATTTTTACTAATTTGGAAATTAATGCCAACTCCATATCTAATTATCCTTAAAAAATCACAAGATAATTTAAAGTTTGTACTAACTTGCATAGTAATGTTAGTTTTAGTATTCAAATTAGTACATGTTAAAAATATTAATCCATTAACTTGATAAAATTTACTCCGATTACTTTAGCATATTATTCGATATATACTATTTTTTAATTTCTCTCATTCTTTTTACTTAAAATTTCTTGAGCTGCAAGAGAAACATAGTGCTTCATAAACTTAATTAATAAGTAGTTAGAGATAATGAGTGANTTTAGGAGTGGAAAATTGACAACACCTGGTACTAACTTTTGTATGAACTTCAGTTTATATTTATCCTCATAAAACACATAAAAATAATCTGGAATTGATGTCTGGTCATATCCATTTGCATTCAGTTATAAACTGTGGCCTAATTATTGTAGCAAATGCATTCCATGCACTGGTGGTGCTTTTTGTTAAAGTTTGGTGATTATTGTATTCATGGTAAAGTTTTACTCTCTTTCATGTTCATATAATAGCTCTAGTTTGTTAGTTTTATTTGGAATAATAAGTATATATTCATAAAAAGTAACATAAATAATTTCTTATTTTTCAAAAACGCCAATACTTTTAAAATAAATAAACTTTGTTAAAATGACTAATATTTGAATTATGAGGAAGTAGTGGTAAATGCTACTACCAATACTAATTTTAGTCTTTTACCTATAAACGAATGACTTCGGAGCACAAGGACAAAAGAAAATTTGTAGCATCTATAACTAACTTCAAACTCGCACTAATCAGGAAAATAATAATAACTCTACTCTTATCTCCAGATGTCTTTATGAACCAATAGATTGTAACGACCCGGTCGGTCGTTTAAAGAATTAGCGCCCCGATCCTCTATTAACCGCTTCTCCCATGTCTATTTATGTTATTGGAACTTGTCGGAGCGTTGAATGGTGAAATCCGGGGTGATTTTGGACACATAGTCCATAAATGTGGAATTTAGCTTTAGAAATCTAGTCGTAGCTAGAGATGTGTGAAGATGGATCCGGAATAGAATTCAGTCGACTCCGTTAGCTCCGTGGGATTAGGAGAATGTTCGGGATGTGTTTTCGAGGTCCGTTCTGGATTTAGGCTTGAATTGGCGAAAGTTAGAATTTCAGCGATTTCGGCCGATAGGTGAAATTTTGATATCTGACTCGGAATGGAATTCTGAAAGAGACAGCAGGTCCGTAATGTCATTTGTGACCTCTGTGCAAAATTTGAGGTCATTTGGATGAGTTTTGACGTGTTTCAGCATCGGATGAGGATTCTAGAAATTTCATAAGTTCTTAGGTTTGAATCTATGCATATTTGATGATTATGATGTTATGAGATGTGTTTTTAAGGCTCGACCAAGTTTGAACAAGGTATTAGGGTTAGTTGGTAGGTTCGATTGAGGTCCCGGGGGCCTCGGGGTTGTTTTGGATGTCCAACGGGTGAGTTTGGGACTTTGAGAGTAGCTGAACCGTTCTGGTTCTGGTGTCTCGCACCTGCGATGGTATTTCCGCAGGTGCGGACACATAGGTGCGAAGAGGCGGCACGCAGGTGCGGACGTAGCTTAGGTTGGCCCGACTCGCACGCGCGGAAGAGTATCCGCAGGTGCAGAGCCGCACTTGCGACCCAGCCACCGCAGGTGCGACCCCAGGTCGTTTAATAAGTTTTCGCACCTGCGATTGTGTTTCCACAGATGCGGCACCATAGGTGCGATCCTACTGTCGCAGGTGCAAAACATTTGGGCTGGTTATACCAAAAACTCCGAGGGTTTGAAATTCATAATTTCAAAATCGATTGTGAGTTCGGAACTTGGCGATTTTCAGTGAGATTTGAAGAGGAGAATCATAGGTAACGTTTTCTAACCTTAATCCATTTGTATATCACTGATCTCTATCAATTTCCTCAATCTAATCAATGAAATTGGATGAAAAACCAAGAAATTGGGATGAAATTTTTCCAAGTAGAAATCTGAGGATTTAGGGAGATTTAGAGATCGTATTTTGTTGATTCTTGTTCGAGTGGGTTCATGAACAAATGGGTATTCGGGAAATATAAATTTTACCCGATTCCGAAACGTGGGCCGGGGTTACTTTTTGAGCGAATTTCCTAATTTCGCGCATTAGCTAAAAAATAATTAGCTATTTTGTTCCCTTGAAATGATATTTAAACCATGCAATCGATTTGAATAGATTTGGGCCACCCGGAGTCAGATACTCGTGGCAAGAGCGTGGTATTGAGTTGATTAGCGCAGTCAAGGCAAGTGGCTTTCCTAACTCTATGTTTCGGACTTCCCCTTAGGTATTTTTATACTGATTTTTGTTATGTGGATGCCGTGTACGTGAGGTGACGAGTGCATACACGGGTCATTGTTGCTAAAATCCTATTTTTACATCCATGAAATCACTCATTTTCATCAATATATTACTGTTTCCTGTCTTAACTGAGTAGTTAGCTTAAGAGTAAGCATGCCTACCTGTCCTTACTTGATTTTCTCTTATTTGCTACTAGTTGCACCATGCTTAGGTAACTCTACTCTATTCTTGCATGTTGTTTTCCTGGACTGTTTAATTAAACCGTATCTGACATACTTCTACCTTGCATATTTAAATTGGGACTACAGACAGAGATCTGGGAGCTTTCCCCCTGTACTGAAATGCATATTTAAATTGGGACTACAGACAGAGATCTGGGAGCTTTCCCCCTGTACTGAAATGCATATTTAAATTGGGACTACGGACGGAGATCCGGGAGCTTTCTTCTGTATTGCATAGCATATTTAAATTGGGACTATGGACTGAGATCCGGGAGCTTTCCCCGTGTACTACAATGCACATATACTGTTGAGATATATGATGTGTTGAGCCGAAAGGTATCCTTCCATTATTAATTCTTCCTGTTTCCATTAATCCTGCTTATCATTGCTTATCTATATTTCGCTGTTTTAAATTGTATACTGACTTGTTTTAAAAACTCAGCAGGGCCTCAAATTGAGCTCATCACTACTTGAGTGGGGTTAGGCTTGGCACTTATGGAGTACCGAATGTGTATTACTCACGCCCTTTCCTACGCATGTTTTCCCCATGTGCAGATCCAGGTACCAGCACCTAGTATCGTGGCTAGGAGTCATTCTAGCAGCTGCCAGGAGACTGCGGGGTAATTCTGCCGCGTCCGCAGAATCCCATGAGTACCCTTCTACTCTAGTATAGATATATAAGACTTACGCATTTTTCCACTGTTTCCTTGTATAGAGCTACATTTAGTACAAAACTTGTGAGTATAGTGACATTCCTTGTTTTGGGAAGTGTAAGTATATATGCTGAGCAGTTATGTTATATCTACTTGAGTTCTTTTCTGTCTTTATTTTATTGATTCTATACGAAAATTTTAGGCTTACCTAGTCGTAGAGACTAGGTGCCGTCACGATACCTTTCGGTGGGCAAAATAGGCCATGACAAGTTGGTATCAGAGCTTCTAGGTTCATAGGAATCACAAGTCACAATCTGATTTATTAGAGTCTCGCGGATCAGTGCGGAGACGTCCGTATCTATCTTCGAGAGGTTATGTAACTGTTAAGAACAATCAAATTCTTTGGAATTCCTTATCGTGCTAGTTAATGTCCTCAAATTCATAAACTCTATTCTATTCTTGCTTGCAAATGGTTCGTACTCGTACCGGACGTACTGATGACCAGGCACCCGAGCCCCAGTCAGAGCCACCAGAGGCAGGGGATGGGGCAGAGGACGAGCACGCGGTGCAGCCCGAGCACCGGCTAGAGTAGAGGCAGAGGAGCCCCTAGCAGCTACAGCTGGAGGGGCACAGAAGGTCCCTACTATTACTCCAGACCTCTAGGAGACATTGGCTAAGTTCTTGAGTGCCTTCAGTACTCTGTCTCAGAGGGGACTACTCCTGATAGCTCCAGCTACATCCCATGCCGGAGGAGGGTCATAGACTCCCGCAGCCCACTCTCCTGAGCAGAGGGTTCATATTGGGCAAATTTCAGAGTATATTTCTATGCCCATGCAGCTCTAGCTCAACGTGAGACTAGGATAGTTGTTCCTGAGGCAGGGCAGCTTCGACTTGAGAGGTACAATAAGTACCACCCACCTGAGTTCACCGGACTAGCTTTGGATGACGCTTCATCGTATTCTCCACACTATGGGTATTGTGGAGATGAGTGGGGTTTCTTTACGGCTTTCTAGTTGAGGGGAGCAGCTTATCAGTGGTGGCATGTTTTTGAGCTTAGTATCCCGGACGAGGCAGTTTCACTTACTTGGGCTCAGTTCTCCGAGATATTCTTACTTGAGTTTGTCCCTCAGAGCTTTGGGGATGCTTGGCGTGCGGAGTTTGAGAAGCTATGCCAGGGTACCATGACTGCGACAGAGTATGCAGTCCATTTCAGCGGTTTGGCTCGCCATGCACCAGCTTTGGTTGTCACTGTCAGACAGAGGGTTTGACGCTTTATTGAGGGACTCCACCCTAGTATTCAGACCAACATGGCCAGAGAGGCGGAGACCGATATTTCTTACCATCAAGCCGTGAGTATTTCCCGGAGGATTGAGACTATGTTAGACCGGGAAAGGGGGGAGAGAGAGGCCAAGAGGTCTCGAGAGACTGGTTATTTTTCAGGAGCCCGTGCACCAGTAGCACGCTATGGTAGGGGTTTTGTGAGTCGCCCCGTTCATTCAGCTCTCCCAGCAGCCACTGGTATTCCAGCTCCTCCTAGACCTTAGGAGCCTTACTATGCACCTCCAGTATCTCAGGTGCCTCCTTCTCGAGGTGCTATCACTGGCCAGTCTAGCAAGCGAGTTCAGAGTCAGCAGCAGCCGCCACGTCCTCCGAGGGGTTATTTTGAGTGTGGTGACCCTCATCATATGATCAAGGATTTCCCAGAGCGAGGAGGGGCGCACCACCTCAAACTTACCAGGGTGCACCACCTAAGACTTATCAGGGTGCACCCCCTAAGACTTATGAGGTCGCACGTCTTCCACCAGGTCCTCCAGCTATTCTTCCAGCCCCAGATGCTACCCTACCCCCTCAGGCAGCTCAAGGTGGAGGTCGGGGAGGTCGAAGTCACCCTAGAGGGGGAGTCCAGGCCAGGTACTATGCTCTTCCGGCCCGGTCCGAGGCCATTACTTCAGATTCAGTCATTACAGGTATTGTTCCCGTTTTTCATAGGGATGCATCGGTATTATCTGACCCACGGTCTACATATTCATATGTGTCTTCCTATTTTTCTTCACATCTGGGGATATCCCGGGATTCTTTGAGTTCCTCTATTTATCTTTACACTCCGGTGGGAGATTTTCTTGTTGTGGACCGCATATATCGGTCATGTTTGATTTCTATCAGTGGTTTTGAGACCAGAGCTGATTTACTACTACTCAGTATGGTAGATTTCTATGTTATATTGGGTATGGACTGGTTGTCTCCCTATTATTTTATTCTTGATTTTCACGCCAAGACCGTGACGCTGGAAATGCCAGGATTATCGAGGTTAGAGTGGAGAGGTTCCTTAGAGTATACTCCCTGCCGAGTCATTTCTTTTCTTAAGGCTCAGCAGATGGTTGAAAAGGGGTATGATGCATATTTGGCTTATGTGAGAGATGTTAGTGTTGAGACCCCTACATTTGAGTCAGTTCCAGTTGTCAGGGACTATTCTGATGTATTTCCAACTGATCTTCCGGGTATGCCACCCGATAGGGACATTGATTTCGGCATTAACTTGTTTCCGGACACTCATTCCTCCTTATCGCATGGCTCCTCCTGAGTTGAAGGAGTTGAAGGAGCAGTTATAAGAGTTGCTTGAAAAGGGATTCATCAGGCCCAATGTATCACCTTGGGGCACTCCGATATTATTTGTAAAGAAAAAGGATGGCTCGATGCTTATGTGTATTGACTACCGGCAGCTGATAAGGTGACAGTGAAGAACAGGTACCTATTGCCTCGTATTGATGATCTATTTGACCAATTACAGGGTGCTAGGGTGTTCTCTGAAATGGATCTGCGTTCAGGTTTTCATCAGTTGAAGATTCGGGAGCCGGATATCCCGAAGACTGCTTTCAAGACCAGATATGGCCACAATGAGTTCCTTGTTATGTCATTTGGGCTGACCAATGCCCCATCAGCCTTCATGCACCTGATGCACAGCATATTTTGGCCCTATCTTGATACTTTCGTCATTGTGTTCATTGATGACATTCTGATATATTATCGGTCCTAGGAGGACCATGAGCAGCACTTGAGGACCGTGCTTCAGAGATTGAGGGAGAAGAAGTTATATGCCATGTTTTCTAAGTGTGAATTTTGGCTTGATTTTGTGGCATTCCTAGTCCACGTGGTGTCTTCATATGGGATCAAGATAGATCCAAAGAAGGTGGAGGCGGTACAGAGTTGGCCTAGACCGTCCTCAGCAACTGAGTTCCACAGTTTCTTCGGGTTGGCTGGGTATTATCGCCATTTTGTAGAGGGATTTTCATCCATTTCAGCGCCTATGACCAGACTGACTCAGAAGGGTGCATCTTTTATATGGACTAAGGAGTGTGAGGAGAGCTTTCAGAAGCTCAAGACAGCCCTGAATGCAGCTCCTGTGTTGGTTTTGCCTATCGGTTTCGGGTCCTATACAATTTATTATGATGCTTCGAGGATTGGCTTGGGAGCGGTGTTGATGCTGGACGGTAGGGTGATTTCTTACGCGTTCAGACAGTTGAAGGTTCATGAGAAAAACTACCATGTTCATGATCTCGAGTTGGCAGTGATTGTTCATGCCCTGAAGATATGGCGTCATTATGTATATGGTGTTCCCTGTGGGATATTCACGAATCACCGGAGTTTGCAGCACATATTCAGGTAGAAGGATCTAAATTTGTGCTAGCGTAGGTGGGTGGAGTTTCTAAAGGACTATGACATCACTATATTATACCACCCAGGGAAGGCCAATGTGGTGGCCGACGCCTTGAGTCTCCGGGCGGAGAGTTTGGGGAGTTTGGCATAACTTCATGCAATTGAGAGGCCTCTAGCCTTAGATGTTCAGTCCTTAGCCAGTCAGTTCGTGAGATTCGATTTTTCTGAGCCTTGCCGGGTATTAGCTTGTGTGGTTGCTCGATCTTCCCTTCATGACCGTATCAGAGAGCGCTAGTATGATGATCCCCGCCTTTTGGTTTTTCATGATAGTGTCCGGCGGGGTGATGCCGGGGATGTGACAATAGGAGATGATGTGGTGATGAGGATGCAGGGTCGTATTTGTCTGCCAAACGTGGATGGGCTTCGGGAGTTGATTCTTGAGGAGTCCCGTAGTTCGCGGTATTCCATCCATCCGGGTACCACAAAGATGTACCAGGAGCTGAGACGACACTATTGGTGGCGAAGGATGAGGAAGGATATAGTGGAGTTTGTAGCCAAGTGTCTCAACTGTCAGCAAGTCAAATGTGAGGATTAGAGATCGGGAGGGTTACTTCAGCATATTGAGCTTCTAGAGTGGAAGCGGGAGCGGATAACCATGGACTTTGTGGTCGGACTTCCTCAGACTTTGAGGAAGCATGATGCTATTTGGGTGATTGTGGATCAACTGACCAAATCAGCCCATTTCATTACAGTGCTGATTACATACTCATCTGAGAGGTTGGCTGAGATTTATATCGAAGAGATTTTTTGCCTCCACGGTATTCCGGTATCTATCATTTCAGACAGAGGTACAGTTCACTTCACGGTTCTGGAGAGCCGTTCATTGGAGTTTTGCACCAGGGTAGAGTTGACTACAATTTTTCACACTCAAACAAATAGGCAGTCCGAGCACACGATTCAGATTCTCGAGGATATGCTCCGTGCATGTGTGATAGATTTTGGAGGGTCATGGGATCAATATTTTCCCCTTGAAGAGTTTGCTTATAACAACAGCTACCAGTCCAGTATTCAGATGGCGCCATATGAGGCTTTGCACGGTAGGCGTTGCAGGTCTCCGGTGGGATGGTTTGCACTGGGCGAGGCCTAATTATTAGGTAAAAACTTGGTTGAGGATACCCTGGATAAAGTGAAGGTAATTCAGGAGAGACTTCTCAAGGCTCAGTCCAGGCAGAAGAGCTATGCAGACCAGAAGGTTCGTGACATGGCATTTATGGCTGGTGATCGGGTTTTTCTTCGGGTATCGCCTATGAAGGGCGTCATGAGGTTCGGGAAAAAGTTAAGCTGAGTCTGAGATTTATTGGCTCTTTTGAGGTGTTGCGACGTGTTGGGGAGGTTGCTTATGAGCCAGCCCTGCCTCCCAGCCTAGCAGGGGTTCATCCGGTGTTCCACGTCTCCATGCCCCGAAAGTATCACGGTGACCCGACTCATGTCTTGAATTTCACATCAGTCCAGTTGGACAAGGATCTATCATACGTTGAGGAGCCTATGACTATATTTGACAGGCAGGTCAGAAAGCTCAAATTAAAGAATATTGCCTTAGTTAAGGTTCAGTGGATGGGTCAGCCAGTCGAGGAGGCGAATTGGGAGACCGAGCATGATATGCGGAGTCAGTACGCTCATATTTTCATAGCTTCAGGTATATTTCTATACTCGTTCGAGGACGAACGATTTTCTTAAGCGGTGGAGGATGTAACGACCCAGTCGGTTGTTTTAATAATTAGCGCCCAGATGCCCTATTAACCACTTCTCCCATGTCTATTTATGTTATTGGAACTTAAGCATTGAGTGATGAAATCCGGGGTAATTTTGGACACATAGTCCATAAATATAGAATTTAGCTTTAGAAAATCTGGCCGTAGCTAGAGCTGTGTGAAGAAGGATCTGGAATGGTATTTTGTCAACATTAGCTCCGTTGGGTGATTTTGGGGTTAGGAGCATGTTCAGAATGTGTATTCGAGGTCGGTTGTGGATTTAGGATTGAATTGGCGGAAGTTAGAATTTCGGCGATTTCGGCCGATAGGTGAGTATTTGATATCGGCCTCCGAATCGAATTCCGAAAGCGACAGCAGGTCTGTATGTCATTTGTGCCTTGTGTGAAAAGTTTGAGGTCATTTTGATGAGTTTTGACCTATTTCGGCATCGGATGAGGATTCTTAATATTTCATAAGTTCTTAGGCTTGAATTTATGCATAATTGATGATTTTGATGTTATGAGATGTGTTTTTAAGGCTCGACCAAGTTTGAACAAGGTATTAGGGTCAATTGGTAGGTTCGGTTGAGATCCCGGGGGCCTCAAGGTTGTTTCAGATGCCCAACAGGTGAGTTTAGGACTTTGAGAGCAGCTGAACCATTTTGGTTCTGGTGTGTCGCGTGTGCGATGGTATTTCCATAGGTGCGGACACGCAGGTGCGCGCAGGTGCAGACTAGCTTAGGCTGGCCTGACTTGCAGGCGCAGAAGAGTATCTGCATGTGCGGAGCCGCACCTGCAACCCAGCCACCGTAGGTGCGACCCCAGGTCGTTTAATGAGTTTCCGCACCTGCGATTGTGTTTCCGCAGATACGACAACACAGATGCGATCCCAGTGTCGCAGGTGCGAAACATCTGGGCTGGTTATACCAAAAATTCGAGGGTTTTAAATTCATAATTTCAAAATCGATTGTAAGCTCGGAACATGGCGATTTTCAGTGGGATTTGAATAAGAGAACCATAGGTAATGTTTTCTAACCTTAATCAATTTATATATCAATAATCTCTATCAATTTCCTCAATCTAATAAATGAA
The DNA here is from genome assembly GCA_005239505.1 of Nicotiana paniculata. Taxonomy (NCBI): domain Eukaryota; kingdom Viridiplantae; phylum Streptophyta; class Magnoliopsida; order Solanales; family Solanaceae; genus Nicotiana; species Nicotiana paniculata. The sequence continues at coordinate 11,708 of ML355072.1, forward strand.
ACTGGATGAAAAACCATGAAATTGGAATGAAATTTGCCCAAGTAGAAATCTGAGGATTTAGGGACATTTAGACGTCGTATTTTGTTGATTCTTGTTCGAGTGGGTTCATGAGCGAATCGGTGTTCGGGAAATATAAATTTTACCCGAATCCGAGACCTGGGTTTGGGGGACTTTTTGGACGAATTTCCTAATTTTTCATATTAACTTAAAAATAATTAGCTATTTTGTTCCCTTGAAGTGATATTTACACCATGCAATCGATTTGAATAGATTTGGGCCACATAGAGTCAGATACTCGTGGAAAGAGCATGGCATTGAATTGATTAGCGCAATCAAGGTAAGTGGCTTGCCTAATTCTGTGTTGGGGACTTCCCCGTAGGGATTTTTATACTGATTTTGTTACGTGGACGCCGTGTACGTGAGGTGACGAGTGCGTACACGGGTCATTGTTGCTAAAATCTTATTTTTACTTCCATGAAATGACTCATTTTCATCCCTATATTATTGTTTCATGTCTTAATTGAGTAGTTATCTTAAGAGTAAGCATGCCTACCTGTCCTTACTTGATTTCCTCTTATTTTCTACTAGTTGCACCATGCTTAGGTAGCTCTACTCTATTCTTGCCTGTTTTCTTCCTGGACTCTTTAATTAAACCGTATCCGACATACTTCTGCCTTGTATATTTAAATTGGGAATACGGACTAAGATCCGGGATCTTCCCCCCTGTACTACATTTCATATTTAAATCGGGACTACGGATCGATATCTAGGAGCTTTCCACCTGTACTGAAATGCATATTTAAATTAGGACTACGGACGGAGATCTGGGAGCTTTCCCCCTGTACTGCATATCATATTTAAATTGGGACTAAGGACTGAGATCCGGGAGATTTCCCCATGTACTGCATTGCACATTTACTGTTGATATATATGTTGTGCTGAGCCGAGGGCTCTCTTTCCATTATTAGTTCTTCTAGTTTTCATTAATCCTTTTTATCATTGCTTATCTATATTTCACTGTTTTAAATTGTATATTGACTTGTTTTAAAAAAACAGTAGGGCCTCTGCCTGACCTCGTCACTACTTGACTGGGTTAGGGTTGGCACTTACGGTGTACCGAATGTGGAGTACCCATTTCCTTTCCTACGCATGTTTTCCCCATGTGCAGATCCAGGTACCAACACCCAGTATCGTGGCTAGAAGTCGTTCTAGCAGCTTCCAGGAGACCGCGAGGTAATTCTGCCACGTCCGCAGAATCCCACGAGTCCCCTTCTACTCTAGTATAGGCATATAATACTTATGTATTTTTCCATTAATTCCTTGTATAGAGCTATATTTAGTACAGAGCTTGTGACTATAATGACATTCCGGATTTTGGGAAGTGAAAAAGTATATGCTGAGCAGCTATGTTATATCTACTTGAGTTCTTTTCTATCTTTATTTTATTGATTCTATCATTTTCCGCAAATTTTAGGCTTACCTAGTCGTAGAGACTAGGTGACGTCACAATACCTTTCGGAGGGCAAAATGGGTCGTGACATAAATATAGCATTGAAGTCCGTTCCTATCTCTTAGTGTTCAGTTACAAACTTGGGTTTGTATTTGACGTTGGACTTATCCCACTTTGTTTGTATCTGCATGGCTCGCACAAAATACTAGGTATTTGATCGTAAAAAGGAGGAAGCTACATTTTCTTAAAGACAAGATGCAAACTTTAAGATATGAAGCAATTATAAACATAGATGACGTTACTCATATTCACATCTATACTATGTGTTGTTGAAATATCAAAAAAGAAAACGTCACACAAAATTTTTGATATATTAACACTACATAAGAAAAAGGTTATACCAATTTAATTTATCATGTGTAACTACATACTATTTTTACTTTCCTTTCAAATTTCAGTTACTCTTTAGTTACATAAGTTTTGATATTATCTGTATAGTTTAAAAGTTTATACTAATTCATATGGGACACACATGAAACGCATGAGTCCGTAGATTTGTATTTGAAATCGGAGGAAGTCATGGTAAATTCTATTAACTTCTTATCCGATATTGATTTTATCTTATGGAAGAACACTAACTTTAGTCTTTTACATGTAAATAGTTGAGTTGGGAGCACAAAGACAAAAAAATATTTGTAGCATCTATAACTGACTTCAAATTCGTACTGATCTGGACAAAAATGATAAATCTAATCTTATCTTTAGTTATCCTCATAAACCACTAGATAATGTAGTATTGAAGTCAGTTCACATCTTTTAATTTTCAGTTACAAACTTGGGTTTGTATTTGACCTTGAACTCATCGCACTGTGTTNATCTTTTAATTTTCAGTTACAAACTTGGGTTTGTATTTGACCTTGAACTCATCTCACTGTGTTTGTATTTGCATGGCTCGCACAAATAGACAATTTATAACAGCTAATATCGGCGTCATTTGTACTAATGTGGAAATTAATGCCAACTCCATATCTACTTATCCTTAAAAATCACAAGACAATTTAAAGTTAGTACTAAGTTTCATAGTAATTTTAATTTTAGTATTCAAATTAGTACATGTTAAAAATATTAATCCATTAACTTGCTCAAATTTA
>MDKI01108780.1:0-10974 GCA_005239505.1 Nicotiana paniculata
ATATATATATATATATATATATATATATATATATATATATATATATATATATATAGAATTTTTCTACAACTAATTATATATTACACAATTTATCTATAATTTTCTTACATTATTTCTATAATTTTACTACAATTTCGTAAATATAGTGCATATCACGTCTTCTTCTTCGACTTTCAATATGAAATTCAACCAAAATCAAGTCTAATATTCACCAAAACACCCTCAAAATTGATATATAAACTCCAAACCATATTCTCAATTGTTTGCAACAACACCCAATCCAAATAAATAATAATTTTTGAAAATCCAAATTCGAATTCAAAGCTTCAAAGATTTTTAATGGCTGTCAATGGTGGAATTGTTGCTCTCTTTTCCTTTGCTTTACATTACTAGAATTAGGGATTGAGAAATAGGGAGAGACGTAGAGAGAATTCCCAATTGTTTGCAACAACACCCAATTCAAACAAGTAATATTTTTTGAAAACCCCAATTCGAATTTAAAGCTTCAAAGCGTTTTAATGGCTATCAATGGTGGAATTGTTGCTCTCTTGTGCAAGATACGTGGGGAAGAGGGGGTGGGATGTGGAGAAAGAAACGTGGGAGGGGAGTGAGATACAGAGAGAGAAACGTGGGGGAGGGGGGCAGTAGGAGTGATTGTAGGAATTGATTAATTATCCTTAAATCCTAAAAATGTACATAATTGAGAGTGAGATACAGAGAGAGAAAACGTGTGGGGATCAGTGGGAGTGATTGTAGGAATTGATTAATTATCCTTAAATCCTAAAAATGTACATAATTGATAATTTTGTATATAGGAGGTAATTAAAGTAAACTTGAGTAGGGAGGGTAATAAAGTTTCAAATAGTGTATAGGTATGTAAAAATTCCAAGCTTAATTTAAGTTTGGTGTAGCTTAAAGATGGTGAATGAAAAATGGAGGATAAATGAAATATTTGAGTTTCCCTCCTTGGCAAAGGGACATTGTCCCATATTGGAGGAAGAAAAGACTTTTGATGGGTATATATACGATTGTTCTTCTTCTAGCTCTTAAAGAGTTAAGAAGAAGGCAAGCCTCGCGCCATCGTCGCTCGGCTCGGCTTCGGCTTCAGATTTGGAATTGAATTTGGTTAAAGATTGATTTATTGATTAACCTTTTTTGACAAAATTCCTTTCAGTTATTTAATTAATTAACAAAAATTCAATCAAAAATAACCCATGACCCGCAACCTGGTCCGGTCCGGTCCGTTTTCTTTCACGGATTATTTAAATTCGTTTTTCATTTTTTTCGCAATATTCCCACATGTTCCAACAGCTATGACTATTCTGAAAGGTTGCAAACCTTTTCATAAACAGTGCCAAATGGGCTATAAATATGCCTTGAATCCCAGAATTTTTACTTACTAAATTTTCTGATTATCTTCTCCTTCTTCTGCACAACATTTTTCAGTGTGTTTTATGGCCATTGAGTGGTTCGAAGTTCATCGGAGTTTTTGGTACCAATACGCTGGTGAGTAAATTGTTCTATTCTGGGAGCATAATATTTCAACACCTCAAGTACTTGAGAGGGATAATTTCCTTAAAGACACATTATGTATTCAGTGGGCTCGATTTGTTTCTATACTGTTTTTTAAAATTTATTTCATTAAATCGATTTTACTAACTTTCTGTTTCAAATTTATTGCTTATTACATCAATAAGATTGAATAACAAGTAATGCTCCAGAGTCTAGCTACTGACCCGAGGCACTCCCCGAATTGCGTGCATGGATTACATGAGACAATCACACAAGCAGAAATTAGTCCACACAGCGCGGTGGATTTACATACACATCATTACTAGTAACGATAATGACCCTTCATTGATTAGTTCGACATTAATTTATTTGACTTCTGTCATGATATGACTATTACTATGATACTATGAGATTACACTAGGATGCAATGACATAGACTTATAACATAAACATAAAGAGAGCCCTCTAAATAGAGTATAATTGTTGAATTAAATCCTTCTCTATTGGTTGCCACCAGTTGAACTCTCTCTGTCGAATCTCCATGGAAATTTGCTCTTTGTCGGCTTCCTTTTGTCCAAAAACCTCTGTTTCAAAGTGGTCTTGTCGAACTCTCCTGGTTTTCATGTGCCCCAAAAAACCCAATGGATTTCAATTTTCACATCCATTGGATAAAAGGGGGAAAAAAAGTGAAGTGGCGCATGATCAACAAGGAGAAGAAAATAACTGGGAGACCACAAAAGGAAAAGCAGTCCGGTCCACTAAACTCTCGCTATGCGTGGCGTTTGGGGAAGGGTCGGACCATAATGTTTATTCTACACAACTTTACTCTGCATATTTTCAAAAAGCTATTTTCACGGCTCGGATGGTCACATGGCAACAACTTTACTGGTTACGTCAAGTCTCTTCTTCTGAGGCCACAAAAGAAACTAGGGAATAATATGGAAGAATTACCAGGGAGAAAGTATATATTGTAACGTGATTTGGTGGTTAAGTTTAATTAATTGAAGAAGTTGTGAGTTCGGGATATGAATGCTGAATTTAATCATCCCCTTGAATATACCAGCAGAGAAGTATGGTGGCACATCGACGTAGAATGTAAATCCTGGCTCGTTGTTCTTTAATAAAGGAAGCACACTTTCTTGAAATGCCATTGTTTTTAATCTTCCTCGATGATCCAGTAATACTCATAATGTTTGAAGCTTTCTTCATCACCTCTTCCGCCATGATTCCTAATCAGTACTCGATCTTGATTACTAGCTAAGATTGTACTTTGGTGCTGGAGAAATAAGAATGAAAGATAAAGGAAAAAAGTACAACTTTAGATCCCTGAGGGGAAAAGGAAGAAAAGAAATCAAATATATATACCAAGAGAAACATTGACATGAAGGGGGAGGGTGGTAAAGTAGTAAACAATTAAAGAACATGGTCAATTTCGAAAAGAGGGGGATATGCTTGGGAATAAGCATTAGTTAATTTTTCAATATTCAAGTTGTAATTTGGTGGAAACAAAGAGCAATAAACATGGGATACTGATTCTTTGGTATCAACTGTGGAATAAAATATTAGAGCAAAAGCATAGAAAATTGAAATAAATGCAAGGGATGATTTTGATTTTTTTGGTGCGGAAGTTAAAATACAAAAATGATTAAGGAAAAGAAAGCATGAGAAAAGGAGGATTGCCTAATCTGGACAAGGCAAAGCTAAGGGATTTGGGAACCCCTGTTGTTCGGCTAAATGATTGTATATTAGGGCCCACATTTCCTTTGCTAGAATAAAATAAGTTTTATTTATCTAACTAACTGGCATGTTTCTTAATTTCTTCCCTTTCTTGTCTGAATATCTAATTAACAACAGCTACTATTAAGCAACTGAAATGGAGAATATTTTTCAGGTACGTATTATAATTTTCTAAATTCAATGTCAATCAAGAGCATGGCGTTTGGAAATAGAGGTGGGGTCAGGATTTGAAATTTATGAGTTCAAAATTTTAATTCTTTTAAATTATTGGATTCTAACTTAATAACTTGTGCATATTTAATAATTTTTTGAGACTGTACAAAAGCTACTGGATTCAGTCGAACCCGTAACCGAAGGGCTGGCACCGCTCCGGCTGCTTGGTGAGGTTCCAACACCTAGACCACCAAGCAGCCTCCTCAGACTTCACTTTGTATACCTAATGCAGCAACAATAACAGCAATATACTTAGTATATTCTCATAAGTAAAGTCTGAGGAGGGTAATGTGTACGCACGGTGTAAGGACCTGACCGGTCATTTTGAGCTCTAGCGCGTTGTTCGATGTTTGAGGCCTTGGTAGCTTCACTTCAGGTATTATGACTTGTATGTGTGGTCGGAAAATTTCGGTAAGTTCGGAATTGATTTAGAAAGAAAATTCACATTTCGGAAGCTTTAAGTTGGAAGAATTGACTAAGGTTTGACTTTTGAGCAAACAACCTCAGAATCAGGATTTGAAAGTTTCAATAGGTTCGTATGATGATTTCGGACTTGGGTGTATGTCTGGATCAGGTTTTGGATGACCCAGGAGCGTTTCGATGCTTATAATGAAAAGTTAGCATATTTGAAGGATTTCAAATATTCGGATTGAAATGTATTTTAATGTTATCGATGTCCGTTAAAATACCTAATGCATAAAGAATCATTACAATTCCTAATGTCATGGTTTGGTCTGGTCTGGGGACAATCTCAAATCTCCGTAGATTCACTTGTCCAAATTATCCCATTTATAAATCAAATCATTGGTGCTCTTTGAAATGCATATTTTAATCTAAAATTTTGACATTACTGTCTTAAGAAGATACGATACAGCTTTAACGCTAATCATCAGCATGTGATTTTCTGCTCGTGCTTTTTTCAGTTCTCTGTAAAATAAGATGAGCTTCGAATTTTTAATCATCTTAAGTTATATATATATATATATATATATATATATATATATATATATATATATATATATATATTAGTGCGTTTAAACCTATCGTCCAGCAGCTAGCTTACACATCTTTTCAAGATATTACCATCTGATGTGTAATTTGATATGATTCGCTGATTATAACATGACAATGAAGTTTGTCGCGTTACAAGACATGTGCCTGCACTTTGATTTGTGACCCTATTAAACACAGAGCTCACTTCTGAGCAGGGAGCTAGAGCGTGGCCAGCAGGTTCAGCCGGATCCAATAACTTTTGTTCAAATTCTATATTTATTTTAAAAAATTTATTGAATATGTATAACTTATCAATTTAAAACCTCGTTGCTTAAAAGAACAACAACCTTGAACTTGTAAGATTCAAATAAGGTGAATGACACAGTTACTCATAAAAATAATATTATTTACCCTTATCTACCCATTTGTTTTTCAACTCATCAAACTAATTACATTTCCTATCCATAGTAATTTTTATGGAGAATTTTCTCTTTTTTCTCCAATTCTTTTTTATTTCTATGCATCTTTTCTTTTTTCCTTTATTTCTTTCTTTTCTTTTTCTTCTTTTCTCGTTTTCTTCTTATTTTTTTCTTTTTTCTCTTTTTCTATTCATTTATTTTTTTTAAATTATATTATTGTTATTTTTACCATAACTTATTTTACACTCAATTTTGACTCCTTTTTTTTCTCTTTATTTGTTGTTCCTTTTCTAATTCCATTTAATTTTTTTTTCTTTTTTTTTTCTTTATTTCTTGTTCCTTTTCTAATTTCGTTTAACTTTCTTTTTTTATATTCTTTTTCTCTTCATTTACTGTTTTTCACTATTTTTTATTATTCTTCTTTTTATACAATAAGAAAAAATAACTGATATAGTAAATATTTATTCACTTTTTTTTAAATATAACTAGTATAATATACCTTTTGTCTTTTTATTTTTTAATTCAATTATTAAATTAAATAATATCAGTTGTCATTTCATCTAATTGACTGAATATCACACTGACTGCTGCTGAGCACCATAAATTACATAATCAGATTCTAAGAATCAACACGTGATTGACATACTTGCCATGCAAACCTTGATCTCCTTCCCTACAAATATCAGTACATACTCTACCATTAGCAGTAGCACAACCAATTATGGAGCAAGAAAATATAATCTACGACCACCAAATCTCTATATATACTATTTAGAATATAAATGATATTATCAAATAAAAGTATAAGTAGCAAAAAAGATTTGTAGTACCATATGATACTAATATGGTATACATGTATACCAATAGAGTATATGATTGCTCTAGAATATTGCTACAACTATTTGTGACTATACTACTGTACCAAAACATTAAAGGATGAAATATAAGTATGAGAAAATTACATGTTTGCATTGCAAGCTAAATATTCGCAAAGCAACTTGCTCATTCCGTATACTAACAGGGTATATAGTTGTATGGGGTCGTTCCAACAATTGCATATAACTATAAAAACTATTACATAATACACATAATCTATGTCCATTGGCACAAAAAAATTTCAACATTGCAAATCATGTTCATATAAATAATTTCATAATAGAATTCACTTAAAAATGCAGCTAAAACAACCCAAACAATATTCAAACTACCATATGATACTGATATGGTATATAATTATACCAATACGGTATACAATTTTACTTGTTAATTCCCGGGAACTATATGACTATACTACTATTACATAACACACATGCATAAAGAGAAAAATAAAAAAATAGTGTACAACATATTAATATAATAAAGTATTTCAAGATATTGTACTATATTATTATTATTAAAAGAAAATCAAATAGTGTACCAATTAAATGCAGCTAATACAACCAAAAAATGATTCAACTAGCATATGATACCAATATAGTATATAACTATACTAATAGGGTATATAGTTGTACGAGGTCATTCCAACAACTGCATATAACTATAAACACTATTACACAATACACAAAATCTATGTCCATAGATACAAGAAAATCCAACACAGCAAAACAATATCATATAAACCATTTCAGAATAGAATACACTTAAAAATGCAGTTAAAACAACCAAAAAAATTTCAACTACCATATGATACCAATATGACATATAATTATACCAATATGATATATAGTTATACTAATTAATTCTAGGCAACTATACATGACTATACTATTATTACATAATACACATGCATAAAGAGAAAAATCAAAAAATAGTGTACCACATATTAGTATAATAATGCATTTCAAGATATTGTACTACAACACTATTATATAAAACAAACGCATAAAGAAAAAATTAAAATGGTTACATAATACACATGCATAAAGGAAAATTAAAAAAATTCAAGATACTGTACTATTCTACTATTACTAAAGAAAAATCAAATAGTGTAAAAATATAGCTAATACAACCAAAAAAGATTCCAATTAACATATGATACCAGTATAGTATATAGTTATACCAACAGAGTATACAGTTGTACCCAAAGAGTTTAAAAAGATTTTTTTAAATTCTATTGTTAAACTGATATAATATCAGTTGTGAAATAATCCAATTAACTCAATTTTTTGAATCATAATCTAATATCAGTCAACTTGGGAAACCCTCTAAACCCAAATTGTCAACTTTCAACAAAACAATACAAATCAACCTCCAGACCTCCGAATTCGATTTCGGGCAAACACCGTTCCAAGGTTATTGTCACAAAAATCAAACTTTGGTCAACGTTTCCAACTTAGACTTCTAAACCAAGAACCAAAGAGTCCAAAATAACCCGAAACCTTTTCGGAACAAAAATAAACCTCGCAAGTTATAAAACAAAAATTACACATGTGTAAAGCATCAAAAGGGAAAAGGAGACGCAAATAAACAAAACATTCTGTTGGGTCGTTACAAATGATGACTACCAATACAACCTTACAATTTTGTGGCAGACTAAAACGTTAGAAATTTTTATTCTTTTTTGATAGATTTTTTTTTTTAGTTTTTTTTTTCCTGGGATGAATGATAAACACATGAAAGGAAAGGTGGATAGATCATACATCTACTTAGAAAATATAGGGATACTGGCAACGTTAGAAAGAGAAGAAAGAGAAAGAGAAGAAAAAAGGATAGGGGATGAAAGAAAAAGGGAGGAGAAAAGGTAGTTGCAGATAAGACAAAAATAGGAAGATAGATGGTCGGATAATTATTTTTTATTGCATAGGTATATACTGTAGAATAGGTAAAGTCGGGTAATATTTTTAAGTAGAATAAGTATATAGCATAATTTGCTCATTCAAATACTGGCTCCGCCTCTCAGCAACCCTCAATATAATGCCCACGGATAAATATTTAACAGATTATTTAAGCCGGTCCAATACATTTTTCCTAAAAGAAAAAAGAATATAAAACCCTATATATACACAAAGTAGACTTCAGAATAGCTTTCCTTCTAAGGACTAACATTTCCAATAATACGTTTTGTATATATCGGGGGTTTTGCATCCGTACCTATTTTTTGTGTCACGTTTTAACTTATATCTGCTTTGTAAAAAAAATTACATCCGTACCCGCTTTTACGCATAACTTCAGCATGCGAGGCTGAAGTAGCAAAGGTAATCACGCAAAACTTCAGCATTCTAGTAGACGGGCCTGAAGTAGCTTGCAAACTTCAGCTCTAGTAAATGGGGAACTTCAGCTCTAGAGCTGAAGTTTTTGTCTTTGTAAATGGGGAACTTCAGCATACGAGGCTGAAGTTTCCCAGTTATAAAGACAAAAACTTCAGCATACGGGCTTAAGTTTCCCCAGTTACACTGGGGAACTTTAGCTCTAGAGCTGAAGTTCTTTAGAGCTGAAGTTTTGTCTTTATAACCGGGGAACTTCAGCCCCGTATGCTGAAGTTGTTGTCTTTATAACTTGGGAACTTCAGCTCTAGAGCTGAAGTTTTGTCTTTGTAACTGGGGACCTTCAGCCCCGTATGCTGAAGTTTTGTCTTTATAACTGGCGAACTTCAGCTTAACTGGTGAACTTCAGCTCAGCGAGGGAAAGGGGAGCTGAAGTTATTTAAAAAGTGGGTACAAGTTAAAAGTTTTTCAAAAAGCAGGTATAGGTTAAATGGGGGCGATCAACTAGGGTGCCCCGCGCAATTTTTACGTATATATCTTGTACTCTTGTTGCTCTAATTTATGTGATACTTCTAATTACTTTTTAAGAGTTAATTTGATTAATTTTTTAAAATAAACTAGATAAGATCAAGCCAATAAAATTAAAATTTGAATATTTAGAAACTATACGAAAAATACTAATTATAATTCTTCTTATGTCAATATGATAAAAAAATGTGTGTTTTAAGACATTGGTCATAATTTACACTATTTGTCTCTCGAAAGCAAAAAATATGAGTCGGGTGAGCTACTAAGTATTAATCAGTACTACAGTTGTAACGTGTTATAAGGATGCTTCTGCTGACTATTGACATACACAATCAATAATGGATAAACACCCTTACTTTCTTTACTTTTCTTTGTCTGTACTCCCATTTTGACGCATATTAATTTAACAAAATCAAATCCCAAAGCAAGCAGCGAATCTGCAACATCATCCTTTATAGTTTCTCTCTTTGTCTGATTAACTGGCCCTTTTAAAAATATTACAAATATAAAATTCTCTTTCCTTCTTCAGAGAGATTTGCGGGTGGTTGTTAGTAACGTCCAAATTGGGAACGGTGTATAAATATAAATATAATACTCCTCCCATCTCAATAACTTTTTTGATTTTATTTCACGAGAATTATCCATAGTAGTTGGAGAAGGCTTTGATTTTAACATGCAAAAGTTTCTGTAAAGTTAATTAGGTTTTTGTAATTATAAAGGTTGTACTTCCAAAGATAAATTGATTAGCACACAACGTCAATATGTATGATTAATGTATCCTCCAAAAGCAAAATAAAATAGTTGCTCTATCTAAATTAAGACACAAGGAGCATTTAGCTCGAGGGGTGTAAAATGGGGCAGGGCAGGTTAGGGCGGGACGGGATAAGTCTTGACATGCTAATATTATGACCCACCCTGCTCTGTTCTATTTAATATTTTTTTCAAATTTTTCCCCGCCTTACCATGTTTAGACTCTTTTGTATTTTTTTTTTAATTTGTAATATTACGTTTACTTCTTTGAAAATATTGAGATATAATGAGAACTTAGAGTGCCATCATTTTGGCTGTCTTTGAGAAAGAACAGTCGGGCATGACAATCAGCCGGGGTGTGTATAGATCGGATTGGTTCAGATTTTTTAATTATCAAATCAAATCAATTGTATCGGGTTATTAAATCTAAATATCAAATCAAACCAATAAAAGTCGGATTTTTTTAATTTCGGATTTTCTCGGGTTTTCGAGTATTTTTTTCATAAAGTCTTCATAGCACAAAACGTAAAAATTTTGCTTCAAATATTCATTTAATCCTAGTAAGACAGAAACTATAGAAGGTATTTTTCAATAAAATAACATAAATATGAGATGAGTCATGGCATTGTACTAAAAAATTCAACAATAAAGATAATATAATTGCATAAAATAAATATTAGTAATAAGCCATAATGAAAATAAACATAATTTAAAATTACGACTAATAAGTACTATTATTTACATGACTAACCACTAAAAGAAAAATAAGTTATACATTTTATCTAAACTATGAAAAAACTAAAATATAGATATCCAACACTATTTTCATTCATAGTACAATTGAATTGAATGATCAAGAAAGAAAATGCCTATGTCATCTCCCAGACTAGCATAACCAACAATTTCGCTTAGATTAACACACGGGGCAAGTTCTAGACTACACAGGATAGCATAGAAAATCACTAAACCTCACACATTGCACATGGCTCAATCACAACGGTTTTATTCAACTCTCAAGTCAAGCGAGCACACAAAATTAGGAGAATTAAGTAATATTACACTAGGTAGCATACAAGTCAAACAACTGAGCTAAGTCATCACAAATTAGGCTATTTATTTTTCTCAGGCATCACATGTCAACCCAAATATAAGGGAAAGCAGAATGTATGTCATAACCTAATATGCTGGCACCAAACATGTCACAGGGTATTTCTTCCTAACTTCTCTAAAAAAAATTAAAATACCCGGTTCAAGTTACACCCTTGGAAAAGAACCGGAGCCCAAAGAAAAACCAAGGGATACTACCTACCTATCCAAATAAAATTAAAAATAAAATCTTTTTGGTATTTTTAAATCGGACTTTATTCCTCAAGAAAATTGTCCAACAGATCCATCGTTGGAAAAAGTCCATATTTTTTCTTTCAGAAAGTAGTTTCCCCACCCCACACTTATGTTATGCATCGTCCTTAATGCATGATCACCAAGAAAAACATTATAACAAGGGTGAGAATTACTCCCTGAGACCCTCTTGGGCATAGCTCGGACATGATTTTTGGTCTTTAGAATCGGGATGACCCCACACTTAAGCTCAAACATGCCCCTCAGCTTCCTCTTTTGGG
>ML355075.1:0-16033 GCA_005239505.1 Nicotiana paniculata
AATTCTACTTCAGTTTATAGTTCACATTCACCAAACAGATCTTCATCTCCCCAAAACCCTCCAATTCTTGAACCCACTACTGAACCCACACCTAACCCTCCAGCCCCCAAGGCACGAAGAGTAAAAGTTTTTGCCAGAAAATCAGTTGCTTCTAGCTCTCGTGAAAAATTCTTGGAGGAAATTATTAAAACCAGCGAGGTTCATATGTCTGAATCCTCAAGTGAATCCCTCAAATCCGATAATGAGGATTAAGCACCATGTTCATCCAGTTCTGAGCAAGGTAATCTTGAAGTTTAATCTGAAACTGCTACTACTGAAAACACATTTGTGTTGGTTGGGTCAGTTGTTTATGTAGAAGTGCCAGATAGGCAAAGAAAACTGGGAAAAAATCTTGAGAGGGAGGGAGAAGGAGGTTTTATAAGGGGATCTGGGGAGGATGGTGCCACGTTGGCTATCTGTGGCCCCACTCCTGTCATAAATGAAAAAGGAGTCACATATTTAGGGGGAAGTATTGCTGGGGAAGCAGCAACAGGTTTAGAGAGCCTAAAAAAATCAACAGATGAACCTGGTTCATCTGTCGAGGAGACATTGGCTGAGATGCTGAGGAAGCTGGGGGAGTCCTACAATCCCAAGAGGAAAAGAACCTCAAAATCAAAGAAGGCTACTACCCCAAAGAAAAGAAAATTTTCAATATCTGCTGATGTTTCTGCCCCAAAGGTTCGTGCTACAAGAAGTACTGTTCGAGAAGGAGAAGAGGAGTTAGAAAGGGCTATGAGAGAGAGCAAGAAAAAGAAAGCTTCCAAGGGAAAGGCAAAGTTAGGAGAGCTTATTGAGGTTGTTAATGTTGATGATGAGACGATGGACCTGGTCCATCATGAGAAGCAGCCGGCTCCAGTTGTGTTTGAGATAACCAGGCCCAAGAAGGCTAAGGCTTCTTCAAATAAGTCAGCTTCTATGTCTGACACACCCTCAAGAACAGCTAAAAGGACCAGGTCCAAGGCCAAGAAAGTGAAAGTTGTTGAAAAAGAAAATGAATGGAGTGGAGGAGAAGAGGAAATATCCGGTGAGAAATCTGACAAACACACCATGTTTGGCAAGCTTACTATTCTTAAAGGAAAGCCAGTGAGAGATCTGGAAGAATCAGGAATGATCTTTTTGTTGAATACACTGGATGCGCAGGGATGGAAGGACTTGGTCCTTAACCTGGAAGGAAGGCTGGAAAGGAATGAACTGGTGGATTTTATGGAAAATGCAAGCGTGAAGGATGACAAGGTAACCTCCACAGTCAAGGGGATTCAGATCACTTTTGATGCAAAGGAGCTGGGAGGGATTCTGAATATCCCTGCTGAGGGCTATGATGATTACACTAGGCGAAGATGGCCCAGTCTCGGTGGAATGGCCTCAGCTATCAATATCACCAGATTCTTTTGTGAAAATGAGAAGGAACTTGAGCCAAGGCCAGTGTTCAAAAGTGAAATGCAGCCCCAGAACAAGCTACTCTTCGAATTTGTGATTAAGTTTCTGCTGCCAAGACAAGAGCGTAGACACATCGCCAGTTACATGGACTTAACACTTATGGAGTGCCTATACAGGGGAAAGCAGATTAACTGGCCAACTTTCATCATCCAGCTCTTGGATAGAGTTTTAAATGGAACCAAAGCACACTCTATTCCTTATGGCTTTATTCTGACAACTGTGCTTGCCCACTTTGAGGTTCCTGTGAAGAAAGCTGAGATGACTACTGCTAAGGATTAATTTGGGAAGAACACTTTGCTGACATGTGATTATATTGTCAATGTTCCTGAGGATGAACCTGGTTCATCTAGGAAGCAGCTAGTCAATAGCAAAGTCAGTTCATTGGTGCAGGAAGGAGAGATAAAGGATGCGGAGATCCGTCGATTGAATTCTCACTTTCATGAGGTTGAAGCTGAGCGGGATGCTCTCAGATCTGAACTATCCAAGAAGAAGGAGAAAAATGAAAGTGTTCTTCAACTAATGCTTTCTCTCCTTCAAGCAAAGACCCCAACCTCATCTACCCCTTCCCAACCTTAGGAATTCTAGAGCTACCAAAACCCCTCTTTGCCCAGTTGTTCTGTTTCTGTTTTTGTTATTTTTGCTCATGGTAGTGACTGTTAGTTTTTTTGTATGGTGCTTGAATTGCTTACTAATCAATGAATTATGTTGTTTTTGTTATTGACTTGTCTCAGTTTCTTAGATAGATTACATTTATTGGTTTCTTTTGATGATTAATCATGTTTGCACCTGCAGTTGCCTCAATGGCCATGAGTAATTGTTAACAACTCTGGTAAGTTTATCATTTTGCAACTTTTCGATGATGCCAAAAGGGGGAAGATATGTGCTTTTTCCAAAATTTCATAAGTTATGATATTTATAACCTAATGAACCTGGTTTCTCCATGATAAATGCTTAAAACCATACATAGTGTTTGAAGTTTATACAGGGTTGAGCACAGAGTTTGTCATCATCAAAAATGGGGAATTTGTTGACCCAAGTCACTGCATGGTTTTGGATATTGACAAATTCCTACCCAGTTGAACCAGGTCCATCATGGAAAACATCTCGAACGAACTAATTGGCACAAGAACTGTACATGCACAGGAGATAAACGTGATCTGTGAATTATCCATGAACTAAGAGGTTGTCTCCTAATGCGAAAAGGTTGCAAATTGATAAGGGGTTAGAGTTCGAGTTGAGCAAGGACAGAAATAAAGGAAAGAATTTGAGATAAACACAAACTCTTCCACCAAGGAAGAGTTGCATTAGAACTTAACAAGAACATTTTAACTTCTGGCGCTATATAATGTTGAAGTATTCCTACTGAAGAATCATTCACACAAAGACAGAATTGAAGCAAGAACCGAAGGCAAAATTACAAAAGAGAAATTTTGCAAGCAGAATCCTTGTGCGATACAAAGGCTACTGACCAGCTAGAAGAACCAGTTCCATCTGTTTGTCTTTCGAGTCTAGTTGGTTGTAGTAGGTGATTTGATATTGTATCTTTCAGCTTTATTAGAAGCAATTGTAATAGGTACACATTGTTCAAGTTAGAGTTAACTTGAAGCTTGTCGCAATTAGCTAGAGGCTAGGTTGCTACAAAGGGATTAGAGTTAGTCCTTAAGTTTACAAAAGAGTTTATTTTGTAAATGTTGTTTGGCTCAGAGTTGTAAATGTTGTTTGGCTCACATCCTAATCGACAATTGTGCCAAATATGAGTTCCAGTCATTTGTGGATTGCTTCGCCGGTTACCATCAGATCTGGATGGACGAGGACACTGAGAAAACGGCTTTCATCACGCCGTGGGGAGTATACTGTTATAAGATGATGGCATTCGGCCTAAAGAATGCTTGGGCCACTTACATGAGGGCTATGAATACTATCTTCCATGACATGATACATAAGGAGATCGAGGTATATGTGGACGACGTCATCATCAAGTCCAAGAAAGCCACATATCATATAATATATTTGAGGAAGTTCTTCAACAGATTGCGGAAATACAACTTGAAATTAAACCCTGCAAAGTGTGCATTCGGGATTCCTTCCAGAAAATTACATGGGTTCATCGTCAGTCGCCGAGGAATAGAAATAGATCCATCAAAATTCAAATCCATCCAGGAGTTGCCACCACCAAAGAACAAGAAGGATGTAATGAGTTTTCTAGGATGGCTAAATTACATCAGCCGGTTCATAGCCCTGTCCATAGTCATATGTGAGCCAATCTTCGAGATGTTAAAAAAAGACGCTGCAACCAAACAGATCGAGGATTGTCAAAAGGCCTTCGATAGAATCAAGGAATACCTATCGACGCCACCAGCTTTGGTTCCGCCAGAGCCAGGTAGACCCTTATTACTCTACCTTGCAGTACTAAATGGAGCTTTCGGCTGCATTCTGGGGTAGCATGATGAGACAGGGAGAAAGGAACATGCTATCTATTATCTGAGTAAGAAGTTCACTCCATACGAGGCGCGGTATTCTCTACTGAAACGTACCTGTTGCGCTCTAACCTAGGTCGCTCAGAAGCTGAGACACTACTTTTGTGCCTACATAACATATCTCATATCAAGGATGGATCCCGTGAAGTATATCTTCCAGAAACCCATGCCCACTAGCAAGCTGGCTAAGTGGAAAATCCTGCTGAGTGAGTTTGACATCATCTATGTGACTCAAAAAGAGGTCAAAGGACAGGCATTGGCAGATCATCTTGCAGAAAATCCTGTGGGAGGAGAATACGAACCCTTGAAAATGTATTTTCCCGATGAATAAGTATTGTTCATAGTAGAAGACATTTTTGAATCCTACGATGGTTGGAGGATGTTTTTTGATGGAGCGACAAAATTTAAAGGGGTCGGCATTGGAGCTATTTTGGTATCGAAAACTTGCCAACACTATCCGGTATCTGCCAAACTCAGATTTCCTTGCACCAACAACATGGCAGAGTATGAAGCTTGCATACTTGGACTCAACATGGCCATCGACATGAATATTCAAGAGCTTCTGGTAATCGGTGATTCGGATGATTATACACCAAGTACAAGGAGAATGGGCTACCAAGAATTCCAAGATATTTCCATATCTGCACCATGTGCAGGAATTGAGAAAGAGGTTCACAAAGACAGAATTTTGGCACGTCCCCAGGATTCAAAACGAATTTCCCCGATGCATTAGCCACCTTGTCATCCATGATACAACATCCAGACAAGAATTTTATTGATCCTATTCCAGTGAAGATCCATAGCCAGCCGACATACTGTGCCCATGTGGAAGAATAAGCAAACGAGAAACCTTGGTTCCACGACATCAAGGAATACTTGGCAAAAGGGGAGTACCCAGAGCACGCGAATCATACACAGAAACGTACACTTCAGAGGTTGTCCAACAGTTTCTTTCACATCGGAGAAACCTTATATAGGAGAACTCCCGACTCAGGATTACTGAGATGTGTTGACGCAAAGGAAGCTTCTAAGCTACTTGAAGAAATACATGATGGGACCTGCGGCCCGCATATTAATGGTTTTGTCTTTCCAAAAAGATACTCAGAGCCGGTTATTTCTGGATGACCATGGAAACAGACTGCATTCAGTATGTTCGGAAGTGCTACCAATGTCAGGTACATGCAGATATGATAGAAGTACCACCGAACGAGCTCGATGCAACTAGCTCACCTTGTCCATTCGCCGCCTAGGGAAAGGACGTCATCGGTCCGATCGAGCCCACCGCCTCAATTGGGCACAAGTTCATCTTGGTAGATATTTATTACTTCACAAAATGGGTCGAAGCAGCATCTTACAAAGCAGTGACTAAGAAAGTCATGGCAGAGTTTGTCCGCGACTGAATTGTTTGTCAGTTTGGAGTTTCGGAATCAATCATCACCGACAATGCTTCCAATCTCGACAGCGACCTGATGAAGGCCATGTGCGAGACTTTCAAAATCAAGCACAAGAATTCCACAGCCTATAGACCTCAGATGAATGAAGCTATTGAGGCTGCCAACAAGAATATCAAGAAGATACTGAGAAAGATGGTAGAAAATCACAAACAGTGGCACGAAAAGCTGTCATTTACCTTATTGGGATACCGCACCACAGTTCGCACATCAACCGAGGCAATTCCTTACTTGCTGGTTTATGGTACGAAAGTTGTTATTCCTGCCGAAGTGGAGATTCCTTCCTTGAGAATCATACAAGAAGCTGAGCTTAGTGATGCAGAGTGGATAAGGAGCCGTTATGAGCAACTGGCCCTCATAGACGGGAAAAGAATGAACGTAGTGTGTCACGAACAGCTTTATCAGAACAGAATGACCAGATCCTTCAACAAAAGAGTCAAGCCTAGACAGTTCACACCGGGGCAGCTGGTGTTGAAGAAGATCTTTCCGCATCAAGATGAAGCCAAAGGGAAATTCTCTCCCAACTAGCAGGGTCCATACATGGTTCGCAGGGTATTGACAGGAGGATCTCTCATACTTGCAGAAATGGATGGAGAAGTCTGGCCAAAACCGATCAATTCAAATGCAGTCAAGAGATACTATGTGTAACTCTTTATACTTTTCTAAAATGATGTAAATTGAACTACGCCCGACCTGATTCCCGTTTAAGAGGGGATACATAGGTAGCCCTGTGGGTTCGGTCAAAATTCAATAAAAATCTTATTTCCCCCACAATTGGAAACTGGGGCAGAATTTTGAGGAGGACCCTCAAAATTCCGAAGCAATTTCAGCCGATCGCAGCATGTAAAACAGTCAGAGATGTCAATCCATCTAATTGGGGCAGAATTTTGAGGAGGACCCTCAAAATTCCATAGCAAAAGAGGTTGCAATGTCTCAGATCTTGTCACGATCGTGGGTTCATCTAAAATTCTTAAAATACATTTTTACTATGTCTTTACAAAACTATGCATGCTTTCTTGTAAGGTAACTCTGTGTAGCCAAACGCTACCCCGATGATGCAAACGAGATTATCAGACCACGCAAAGCAGGACAAGCAAAGCCGACGGAGACACGAATCAACCTCCCCATTTACAAATCTCATGATTTTTCTTTGGATGCAGGGACAAAGGATAGACATTCCGCAAAGTCACAATCCTCACAAATCGCGTTATCAAAATCTGCTACCAGCTAAGAAATTCTGCTACTATCTACTATTCATTCTACTTTCTACATAAGGCTAAATGCTGCCTTCCGCATTCGCATAAAGCTAATCTCTGCCTTCATTTGCATGGGACTAAGCCCTGTCCCACATCTTGCATGAGATTAAGCTCTACCTCCACATTTGCATGAGACTAAGCTCTGTCTCCATACCTGCATGAGGCTAAGCTCTACTTCCGCATTCGCATAAGGCTAATCTCTGCCTTCATTTGCATGAGACTAAGCTCTGTATCCACATCGTGCATGAGGTTAAGATCTACCTCCATATCTTGCATGAGGCTAAGCCCTGCCTCTATCTGCACAAGGCTAATCTCTAACTCCATTTGCATAAGGCTAATCTCTGCCTTCATTTGCATGAGACTAATCTTGTCTCCCCATCGTGCATGAGGTTAATCTCTACCTTCATATATTGCATGAGGCTAAGCTCTGCCTCCATTTGCATAAGGCTAACCTCTGCCTTCCCTTTGCATAAGGCTAACCTCTGCCTTCCCTTTGCATAAGACTAATCTCTGGCTTCATTTGCATGGGACTAAGGCTTGTCCCGCATCTTGCATGAGACTAAGATCTGTCTCCACCTTGCATGAGGTTAAGCTCTACCTCCGGCATGAGGCTAAGCTCTGCCTCCATCTTCATAAGGCTAATCTATGCCTTCATTTGCATGAGACTAAGCTCTGTCTCCATACCTGTATGAGGCTAAGCTCTGCCTCCAGTTTTTCATTCTTTTGTAGAGACTAAGCGCTGTCTCTCCGGCATTATCTACTTTTCTATTCTTTCGGGCTAAGCTCTACCCTTCACAAGACTCAACCTTGTCTTGTTGACATTATATTATTGCATCTCATAGGCTCAAATATCGCCAACCTATCCAAAGGCGTCATAGTCTAAAGACATCATTCTCATAGCCGGAAGACACCATGTCATGGCCTAAGGATCTCTCTCGACTTGGATATCATTATTCGAAGGCGTCATAGTTCAGAGGCACCATCCTCATGGCCCCAGAACATCATTTCATGGCCTGCGAATCTCTCACCGAAGAATTCATGGCCCAGGACATCATGGTCTAAGGACGTCATCCCTAACCGTCCGAAGACGACTTTTATAGTCCAAAGGGAACCTGCATCATGTTTAAATTTCTGCACAAATATATGCTCAGTATCTCTACTTGCAGGTGGCCCGGTAATCAATCGCAATCCCGCTCTAGTTCCTTCAGTTATCTCAAAACCTGGCCTCTCACCATAACCCATCCTTCGCTTATCCCGAAATAATGTGTCCGTTCTTGTGATGAATTCATCGATATATTTCGCTGATGGATCTATAACTAAACACAGCCTGATTCCTGTAAAACCGGGGATATGTGGGCAGCTCAGAAGCCAGAGTGCGGCCTAAATCTCAAACCGTTTCGCTCGGTCAAAATTGGTTATCATATCTTTATCCGACAACTCTTTCATCCTTTTTGGGTAAAGAGGGGCAGCTGTTGATACTCAATTTTTACCAAAATAATTTTTCAATTGCATATATTTCTTCAAAAATCATGCATTAGCACCAATTGGTATTTTTTCACAATTTTTTACATTTTTTTTATTAATTGGCTCAATATTTTATTTTTTATAAATAATCATAAAATTTCATCACAAATGATTTTAAAAGCCTGTCTTGATTTAATATTACTATTATGGTCTTATTGAGTCCAAATCATTTCATAAATAGCCAAATTGGCACCTTTTTTTACCGGAAATTAGTCCATTGCATTTTTAAATACTGAATCATTACTTTTAAAAACATTTCCATGCATAAAATCACCTTTGTAATTAGTTAATTATTTCACAAATCAATTTTTATTCAATTACTTTGGGTATTTAACAAACAACTTTTTTATTTCAATTTTATCCTAAAACTAACAAGGCCAATGCCTTATAAAACCAGCCCAATACCTTATAAAAATTAACCCAATAAACCCAAGCCCAATACCTCACCTACCCGACCCAATTCTTGTTTAATCCTGGCCATTGATAATTTTTTATCAACGACACAGATCCTTCTTACCATAATTAAACCTAAAACGACCCCCCCCCCCCCAAACCTCTCATTCTCTCCTCTCACCCGTCGTCACCCCTTCCCCTTCTCTCTCAGATGCTCTCTAATCCTAACCCTAACTCTCCCTCGCCGTCACGCACCTACTGTTGTCCTATGGTGGTTCTTTACCACCTCAGGCCTCTAATGCCCTCCCCTATGCTGGGTACCTCCATCTCTAAGGTCCTTGAGAATATTCTCAAGGGACCAGGGCTAGTCTGCTTACGCCTTTGAATTTTTCTTACCTGTTTCAGGTCGCCATGACTCGATTTTGAGTAAGATTTTTCTATTTTTTGCCTAAATCTATGAATTTCTAAGTCTATGTCTTCATCTCTGTCTTATTTTTGAAAAACCCTAACTTTGTCTTTTGATCTTCTCAGATTTGTACAGATCTGAGAAGAATCGGATCTATTTCATATATTTTTCATGAAAAAGTTTCTGGTTTCCTAAGTGATTTTTCGTTTTCCTAAAGCTAGGGTTTACTGAAAATCATTTTCTCCAAAGGTTTTCTTATTTTGAACGTTTAATCTTCTGTTCTTATGAGTTTTGACCGATTTATGTTGAGTTTACCTCAACCCTAATTAGTTTATGCTAAAACCCAATTTTTGACATTTTTGCTCTAATTTTGGAGTTTGTCCGTGTTACTTGCTACATTTTTTTGTTCTATGCTTTGATTCTCATGATCTTTCCTTAGTTTAATTTAAACTTTTTGTGATTCTTACCCTAATATGTCGCTATTAGGATTTCTGATTCGATTTCTCGACTGATTCTGTGTGTTTATCTTAGGCTATTTGTTTATTTTTCTCTCCCCTTAAATCAGTATTATTTTGAAATTCGGATTTGCTCTATTAAAACCTATGTGCTGATTCTTGATTATTCCTTCATTTGCGACCTTACTTAGTTTTCTTACTTTATTTAACCGTGATATATATTGATGCTTCAATAATTTTTTCCTTAATTGAATCCTGTCTATTTGCCCCTAATATCTCCCTTGATTTTCTTTCCTTGTGTGTCCTGCCCTTTTACCGTTGGGTAATTACCCTTAATTAACGGAAGACAATGCTGATTTTTGGGCATAACTGATTCTGTGGCTCCCTTAATTGTTGAAGACTGATTTCCTTTACCTTATTTTGCTATGCTCTTAACTACTATATATACTCTCCTCTATTCTCACTTCTGGACATGAACACTAGTTCAAAGAAACTCTTTTACACTTAAAAAGGCTCTCTTTGCTCTTCTCTGTTACTTGCAACTTTCACTGCTCTAGCCGGCTGTAAGTCAATGCTAGTTATTATACAACCTCTGCTATATACTCTGTGCTTTCCCTCCTTAACTGGTATGTCCTGATTCAATTTTAACTGCATGGGTAGCTTGGCTTATATTTCAGCAGAGGAGAGACCTCTAGCCTTGGACATTCAGTCCTTGGCTAATCGCCTGGTGAGATTAGACCTTTCAGAGCCTCGTCAAGTTCTAACACATGTTGTTGCTCAGTCTTCGTTATTGGGTGAAATTAAGGCTCGTCAGTTTGATGATCTGTGCTTGGCAGAGCTTTGGGAGACAATGGTTCAGGGTGGTGCCAAGGAGGTTACTATTGGTAAGGATGGTGTTCTGAGACTTCAGGGCCGTTTATGTGTTCCTAATGTTGACGGCCTGAGGGAGAGGACTCTAGAGGAGGCACACAGTTCTCGGTGTTCTATTCATCCTGGTGCTACAAAGATGTATCGTGATTTGAAAGAGCATTACTGGTGGAGGCGGATGAAGAAGGACATTGTGGAGTATGTGTCTAGGTGTCTTAATTGATAGCAGGTTAAGTGTGAGCACCAGAGGCCAGGAGGCCTACTTCAGTAGATTCCCAGTCCTGAGTGGAAGTGGGAGCGCATCACTATGGACTTCATGGTTGGGTTGCCTCAAACTTTGCGGAAGGTTGACACGGTTTGGGTCATTGTGGATAGATTGACCAAATCGGCGCATTTCATTCCAGTGGCTACTACTTATACTTCTGAGAGGTTGGCCCAAATCTACATTCGGAAGATAGTCCGGTTGCACGGTGTGCCGGTGTCCATTATATCAGATCGAGGTCCTTAGTTCACCTCGCACTTCTGAAGAGCATTGCATAATGAGATAGGTACCCAGATAGATCTCAGCACAACATTTCACCCTCAGACTGATGGTCAGTTGGAGCGTACAGTTTAGATATTGGAGGACATACTCAGGGCATGTGTGATTGACATCAGAGGTCAGTGGGACCAGTTCTTGCCTTTGGCCGAGTTTGCTTACAATAATAGTTACCAGTCCAGCATCGAGATGGCTCCATTTGAGGTTTTGTATGGTCGGCGATGTCGTTCTCCTATCGGGTGGCTTGAGCCTGGCGAGGCTAAGTTATATGGCACCGACCTGGTGAGAGATGCTTTGGAGAAAGTGAAGTTGATTCAGGAGAGGCTCTGCACAGCACAATCCAGACATAAGAGTTACGCGGATCAGAAGGTGTGTGATGTATCATTTATGGAGGGAGATAAGGTTATGTTGAAAGTCTCGCCGATGAAGGGTATTATGAGGTCCGGGAAGAAATGAAAGTTGAGCCCGAGGTTTATAGGTCCTTTCGAACTATTGAGGCGGGTTGGAGGGGTTGCTTATGAGCTTGCTTTACCTCCCAGTTTATCAGGAGTTCATCCGTCTTTCATGTATCCATGCTCCGGAGGTACCACGGTGACTTCTCTCACGTTGTTGATTTTAGCACTATTCAGTTGGATGAGAAGTTGGGCTACGAGGAGGAGCCAATTGCTATTATTGACAGGCAGGATCGCCATTTGAGATCCAAGAGAGTTTCTGCCGTAAAGGTCCACTGGAGGCTCCAACCAATTGAGGAGGTGACCTGGGAGTCCGAGGAGGACATGTGGATCAGATATCCACATTTATTCAACACTTCAGGTATAATTCTAGACCCGTTCGAGGATGAACGCTTGTTTAAGAGGTGGAGAATGTAACGACCCGACCGGTCGTTTTGCGTTATCGGACCCTGTTCCCCTAAATGAAACATCCCATAGCGGCTTATTGTGATTTATGACTTGCGGGGATGGGTGGTTCGGTATTTGGAAGCGTTTAGAGTGGTATAGGAACACTTGGTTCCTTAAGATTTACTTCGGTCAACATCTGGAGAAAACGACCTCAGAATCAAGTTTCGATGGCTCCTATAGCTTCGCATTATGATTTCGGACTTGGGCGTATCTTCGGAATGGGTTTTGGATGACCCGGGGGCGTTTCGGCACCCAATATCGAAATTTGAGTTTCCTTAAGTTTGAAGTTTAGTTTGGAACGTGTTTTTGTATTATCGAGGTCCAAACGGAATTTCGAGACCAGAAATAGTTCCGTTAGGTCATTTATGACTTGCCTGCAAAATTTGGTGTCATTTCGAGTAGTATAGGTCGGTTCGGCGCATTGTTAGCGAATTCAAGAAACTTAAAGTTCCTAAGTTTGGTTATAGGGTTTTGAGGTGTGATTTTGAGTTTTAGCGTTGTTGCGGGTGTTCCGAAGGCTCGAGCGAGTCCGTATTATGATTTGGTACTTGTTGGTATATTTGGACGGGGGCTCGGGTAGGCCCAGGTGCCTCTCGGGCACCAAACGAGGCCAAAAAATCAGCTGAAGCAGTTGCTGGTGCATCTGATTTGGTGTGACCGCAGGTGCGGTTACCCAGTCGCAGGTGCGAGACCGCTCCTGCGGTCCCAACCTCGCAGGTGCGACCCCCAAGTGGGCTGCCCAGTTCTCGCAGGTGCGGGCCTTCCCCGCAGGTGTGGAGCCGCAGGTGCGGACTCCTGCCCGCAGGTGCGAGCCCAGGACCTTGTCCCATTTTCCGCAGGTGTGAGACTACAGGTGCGGTCCTTGAGCCGTAGGTGCGGAACTACTGAAGGCAGTGTGTTCTTTTAAACACGGGAAATATTCATTTTCTCCATTTTTCTTTCACCATTGTCGACTTAGGGAGCTTGGGAAGGGGCCAATCCACCTAGCTACTGAAAGGTAAGTGATTTCTACTCTAATATTAGTTTAATACATGAAATCCTAGGTAGATTAACCTCCTAATTAGTGAAAAATCAAGGGTTAGAGAAAAAACCTAGGGCTTTATGGAATTTGGGGGATTACCCACTAAACTAGTTATGAAATCATACAAAAATAATATATTAATGACCCTTAGGGTATGGGTAAATCTTTCCTTCAAGAATTTCCGAAATCCGAGCATGTGGGTCCGGGGTGTATTTTTGGGATTTTTCAAAGTAGGTTGAAATAACTACTTAATTAGGTAAATTTCATACTTTTGAGCATAGATTGATTCATGTATACGATATTTGACTAGTTCCGAGTCCTTGAGAGGCGAGTTTGGAGGTTCGGGCGTGTTCTTGACCCGGAAAGTAGGATTCTACACGAGGTGAGTCTCCTTTCTAACCTTGTAAGAGGGAATTGTCCCCATAGGTGATCATAAATAATTGCATCTCCTTATTTGCGGGGGCTACACACGCACGAAGTGACGAGAGTCCGTGTGTAGCTACTATTATGTTATGTTGGGTAGTTCTAGGACTCACAAGAATGCTTTTATGTGCCTTACATGTGTCCTTAAATGTATTTGAGTCGCATAGTATCCTTCAATTTGGTGTGAAAGTATTAGGAAGATATGTTCAAAAATCATATTGCATAATTTCTTGTTTTTACGTACAATCTCTATAAATCCCTAAATGCTGAAAAAATATGTGTATGTATACGGCACCCGCGTCGCATGTATGATTCGTGAGCGGGATAGCCTTATTATTATGTCAACTGCGTCGCATGTTCGATTCGCGGGCGGGATAATAGATGCATCTATGGTTCGAGCTGTTTGACCCTCGGTAATGCACATTTATTTTCGCGACGCTTCGGCCGTACGATTTCGGCCTTTTATGTGCTATATATTTTAATGGAAGTTTTTCTAAATTGTATAAACTGTTTCACGTGAAAAAAGGGAATTTAGTACATTATATGCTACTGAAATATGACATGCAAAGGTAATTACGACTATACCTGATATTTTATGTCTTTGTGATTACTACGACTGTTATGCCTGCCTAGTTCTTATTAAATTATGTCATATAGAAATGTTGACCCTAGTAAATTAAGTTTTGCTTGCCTGACATCGAAGTTGGGCGCTCACGACCTAAATTGGGATTTGGGTCGTGACAACATGGTATCAGAGCTCTAGGTTCACGTAGATCTCACAAGTCACGGGCAGACCTAATAGAGTCTTGCGTATCGATACGGAGACGTCTGTATTTATCTTCGAGAGGCTATAGGGTGTTAGGAAACCTCTTTTTAGTCATGTTCTATCGTGCAGTCGATGGTTTACTAAATCTCATTATTCTATTCTCTCACAGATGGTGAGGACACGCACGGCTGACGTTCTGGACCCAGGAGATGTTGTTACCTTTGCCGTCTGAGGCCGTGGCAGAGGCTGGGGGAGGGCACCGGCCTGAGGTAGGGGACGAGGGCGTCCCAGAGCTGTTCAAGTAGCACACCCAGTAGATCCGGCAGAGGATCCTATCACAGAGGAGCAGGGCGAGGTTCCCCCAGCAGATCCTGTCCCAGTAGACTTTATGACAGCGCCAGGCTTCCAGGAGGTCATGGGCCGTATGATGCGGTTCATGGACACTATGAATCAGGCTGGTTTATTTCCATCGGATCCTACCATATCTCAGGCGGGAGAGGGAGCCCAGACCCCTAATTCCCAGGCCGTAGGACATGCAGAAGCACTATATCACACTCCGGGTACACTGCCCGTGGGTGGAGCCCAGCCAGCAGCAGCACCTAAGCTCAGACCAGCTGCGGACGGCGATCCGTAGAAGTTACTGGATAGGTGGACCCGATTGCACCCTCCTATCTTCGGAGGTGAGAAGGGAGAGGATGCCCAGGACTTCATTGATAGGTGCAGGGACAGACTGCACAACATGAGGATACTGGAGTCCCATGTAGTGGACTTCACTACTTTTCAGCTTGAGAACAGGGCCCACAGATGGTGCCAGTCCTATGCCCTTGGTAGACCAGCAGGTTCCCCTTCCATCACTTGGGAGCGATTCACTCAGCTGCTCCTGGACAGGTATATCCCACCCTCCGAGAGGGAAGAGCTACGATATCAGTTTGAGCAACTGGAGCAGGGATAGATGTCAGTGAAAAACTATGGGGAGTCCCTATTAGCTTGTGGTCGAGATAGCTCGCCGGATTGAGGGTTATCGTTCGAGGGGCAGAGAGCAGATTGTTCATACTTTAGAGCATAGATTGATTCATCTATAAAATATTTGACTAGTTCTGAGTGCTTGAGAGGCGAGTTTGGAGGTTCAGGCGCGTTATTGACCCAGAAAGTAGGATTCTACACGAGGTGAGTCTCCTTTCTAACCTTGTAAGAGGGAATTGTCCCCATAGGTGATCATAAATAATTGCATGTCCTTATTTGCAGGGACACGCACGAAGTGACAAGAGTCCGTGCATAGCTACTATTATGTTATGGTGGGTACTTCTAGGACTCACAAGTATGCTTTTATGTGCCTCGTGTGTCCCTAAATGTATTTGAGTTGCATAGTATCCTTCAATTTGGTGTGAAAGTATTAGGTAGATATGTTCAAAAATTATATTGCTTAATTTCTTGTTTTTACGTACATTCTCTGTAAAATCCCTAAATGCTGAAAAATTATGTGTATGTATACGGCACCTACGTCACATGTATGATTCGTGAGCGGGATATCCCTATTATTATATCAACTGTGTCACATGTTCGATTTGCTAGCAGGGTAATAGATGCATCTATGGTTCAAGTCGTTCGACCCTAGGCAGTTCACATTTATTTTCGTGCCTCTTCGGCCGTATGCTTTCGGCCTTTTATGTGCTATATAATTTAATGGAAGTTTGTTGAAATTGTATAAACTGTTTCACGTGAAAAAAAGGGGAATTTAGTACATTATATGCTAGTGAAATTTGACATGCAAAGGTAATTACGACTATATTTGATATTTTATGTCTTTGTGATTACTACGACTGTTATGCCTGCCTAGTTCTTATTAAATTATATTATTTAGAAATGTTGACCCTAGTAAATTAAGGTTGGCTTTCCTGACATCGAAGTTGGGCGCCATCGCGACCTAAATTGGGATTTGGGTCGTGACAGTTCAATTCATAAACTAAAAGTTCAATTCATATCCTAAAATTTCAATTCATAGCCTAAAGGTTCAATTCATAAACTAAAAGTTCAATTCATAAACTAAAAATTCAATTCATAAACTAAAAATTCAATTCATA
>ML355077.1:0-21277 GCA_005239505.1 Nicotiana paniculata
ATTTACACCACTAAATTTCCTTTATGCGTGATGCTCAACAGAGATTGGAATCATACAAACTTTCCATATTTTATAAAGCCAAACCCAATACATATAGATGTTTTCTGTAAAAGTTCTTGAACATTCATTTGGTATGAAAACTGAATTAGAACCAATGTAGCCAACAATACCAAACAGAGAAACAAACACGATTCAATATGAGCATAATAATGTCTTATTTCACGCATCAACAAAACCCATTTTGTGAACACACAGAAAACATCAGCAAACAATTGTGATTTCATACCAAAGCAGATCCATTATATTCAACAAACCAGAACAGAAATTAACAGTTACGATTCAAATAGAAAAATAAATACAATAATGTTCGAAACATACCTATTTAAAGCACAAGATCATAAAAGCCAAATAAAGGCTGAAAATCAGTCCAAAAAGCTCAGCAGAAAGTTCCAACAAGTAACAACCGTGTTCCTGTGACTAGAATAAAACACTCGAACCCCGGGAACTTTTAAACGAACCCACAACAACTGAAATCAAAATTGAAAATCTTTTGAATCCAAACTGTTCATTCTATTTTCTTTTTTTTTTGTTTTGTTAAAACCATGATGTTTCAGGTCTGTCCGTCGCTGTCAGAAGGAGAAAGAGGAGTCGGTGCTCGTTTTCCGGCGAGCTTTGCGGTATGGAGACGACGGCTGTCTGATTGGGGTCAGATGGGGATTAGATCTCCCCTGATATTTCATTGAACTCGACCAGTGATTTTAAACCTCTATTGATCGTTGGTCGAATCTGGAGGCGACTGATAAGCAACTGCACAGTGACGGTCAAAGGAGAGAAACGACAGAGAAGGGAGAGATAGTAGGAAGGGAAAGAAGCAGCTGGCCGTGAACGAGAGGGGTCTGACCGCTTTTCATGGTGGGCCACTGTTCCGGCGAGTTTGAGGTTGAGTATAGCGGCGGCTAACTGTTTGTTGATTTCTCCGGCAGCTGGAGGGAGGATTGAAGAAGAAAGCGGCGGCGGTGGTTGGTGTTTGAGAGGAAGGGGAGTGGGCGGCTGCTGGGTTCCTAGAGAAGAAGAGGTCAGCGACGGCTGTCTCTTTTTCAGATAGAGGGGGGGTTCCTCTCTGTTCTCTAGCTCTTTTTCTAGGTTTTAGGTCTAGGTTTATTTTAATAGGTGAGGGAGATGGGTATTGGGCCGGACCGGGTCGGGCTGGTGGGTCGTGGGTTCTGGACCGGTTTCCTTTTGGGCTAGGCGGATTTTGGTAAAGAATTGGGCCTGATTGCTGGCCCAAGTTCAATTTTAACCTTAACAACCTTCTCTTCTTTTTATGCTTTTGCAGAATTAGCCACTTTAGACTCAAATTTAATTTAAATCTATTTCTTGGCTAGCCTATGTATTTATTTTATATAATGATGGACTAGTGCAACTAATTAATTAATTAACCTACGAATGCGATTTTGAGTTTTAGAAGATGTATTCGATAATGTAGCTAAATCCTAAAAATGAAGTTTAAAATCTAACATGCTAATTAAATCAAGATTCGAACATTTTTCTATGATTTTTATTTTATTTACTGATTTTAGAATTATTAAACATGCATGGAATGCAACTAAATAAAGAAAAGTTCCTAAAATATATTAAAATTATTTTTGATTATTTTAGGAGTAATTTCCTTGTAGGGCAAAAATTGGGTGTTCACAATCATTGCTCGAATTAGCAGTGTCTTTTCCTCCTTCCTTTTGTAAAAACTGTTGTTCGATCAGATTTTCCTTTGCTACTGCTTCTATTAGTTTACCATCTGAAGCTTTTATTTCCTTAGATCTTTGTTCAACTCTTTTAGTATTTAGATAATCTCTATCATCTCCTTGCATCTGCTCAGTTATGGTTACGTCTATAACTGGCAGATTTCTCTCAACTGTTGCACCTGTTTTTGTCATCTCCTCTATACCTTGTTATTTCAAAAATCGACATGCTTTATCATCATGTCCTTGATGCTTGCAATATGTGCAATACTTTGGAAGATTATCATATACAACTTCCTGATAATGCACGATTTTTTTACTTGTTGCTTTGTCGACCATCAAAATTTTAACCTTCTTAGGATGTTTATCCAAAAGATCCAGGATTACCTTGACTCTTGCCGCGCTAGGTCGTGTTCTTTCTTGCGTCGCCTTGTCAACAACAAGAGTTTTACCAACAGCTGAAGCAATAGACATCAACGACCTCTTGGCGAAGAAGTTAGGTGGCAGACCTGGAAAAGAAATCCATACGACGTCCATGGACGTTTCCTCCTTTGGATTGAATTCTAACGTCCATGGGAATGTTCTAAAAAAGAATTCATCACCTTTAGCCTTGATATAACCAGTTGATCGTGATAAAAACATAACATAGTCGTTATATAGATCAAATCTAATTAAAAGATGGCGAATTCCAGCAGTCTTATATTGCAGCGACCTTGAATATCGAATTGCGACGAAAAAACTTTTCTAAACCCGTGTAGATCAGGTTTACCGTATGAGAACTTTATTAGAACAGCTTGATGCAATCCTTCCTATCTTGTGAATTTCTTGATCTCATCCATTGAGAACTCTATTGTTGGTTCTCCATGCACGATAGTCACTGGAATCAATTCAATCTTCGACGCAACAACTTGTTTTGGTTGAACTTGTGCAGCATATGACTGTTTTTGATTAGTGTTTGTTAGGGATTCAGTTGTGTTTTGATTTATCTCTCCCACAGCCAAAGACTGGGGAGAGATCAAAGCAGCCATGGCTGCCAAAAATTAGAGAAAAAATTGCTAGGGAGGAGAGAGCTAGAGAGGATTAGGGTTTTTCAAGTTGATGGCACCTATCATGATACTAGGCCTAGGGTGAATTTTAGAAATCTTCCAATTTGGGTAGGGTAATTACTCTAATAGCTAAATTATTTAAGCTCTAATATCACTCAGCACCTCACCATCACTCAGCACCTCACAATCAAGCGCTCGGCCTCACTCAGCAGAACCACTCAAAAGGCCCCTCAGGCAAATCAGTAAAACAGGGTACTTGACCCAAAACATCATTTAAATCTCAAAGTGGTGTAATCATGATGAGTTTCAAAAACAGTAAGCACAATGCGACTAAGTGAAAACATCAATACATAGTGAGGTAAAATAACAGTAAAAAGCCCCCAAGGGGTCTAAACAGTTCGGCACAAGGCCCTAAACACGGCTTATAGCCCAAATATTTCAACAATCTTTAGAATACCATTTAACATAAGGTTTCGATTAAAATATGCAACTCATTAGTTTCCGCGGAGAGGATCTAGTCCAATCCAAAAATCAGCACGCGCCACATACTCGTCATCCGACATGCGCGCCATTCTAAATTAGCGAGAAAATATGCAGTCCGGGGTTCCATACCCTCAGGACAAGATTTATAGCCATGACTTACCTCTACCGGGCCACAACACTAGTCTGCAATGCTCTTGCCCCTCGAATTGGCTCCCGATTGCTCCGAATCTAGCCAAAACCAATTTAATATCATTAATATATAACCAAGGCTCACAACACAATCAAAAACCACCAAATAATACAAGAATTTCGAAATTCGGCCAAACCCGAGCCCCAGGCCCACGTCTCGAAGTTCAAAAATTTTTACATCACTAGAAACCTCTTCCTCCCACGATTCTACTTATACCAACATCATCACAATCGGATCACAATTGCCTACCCAAAACCTCAAAAGAAATTCCAATTCTCCACCCCCTTCTTCCCAACCTTTTCCTACTTAAATCCTTAAATTTTCAAGCCTAATCCGAACAAAATAGCATAGGAACGATGTCAGTAACCAAAGAACTTACCTTACTGAAGAATCTCGAGTTTCCTTCTCCAAATTGCCTTCAAAGACCTCCGCCCGCATGCAAAAATGGTTAAAATAAGAGAATTTTTGCGGAGGCCCTTTATATACTGTTTCTGCCAGCATTTCCGCACCTGTGGACATTTAGTCACACCTGTGGACCCGCACCTGCGGAATCTCACTTAACGGACCAATTCCACACCTGCGGCCACTCCTCCGCACCTGCGGCTTCGCAGGTGCGGCCAAAACTTTACACCTGCGGAAAGATCCCCTGCCTAGCCTTTCTCGCACCTGCGACATCGCACATGCGGCTACCCATCTGCAAGTGCGGGCCAATACAAAAAAATCACACCAGCAGCTATTTCTGCAAATTTTCCAAGTTCAAAACCCCGCCAACCATCCGAAATCCTGATCCCCTCGGGGCCCTAACCAAACATACCAACACATCCATAGAATTATTCCAACTTAGTCAAGCCTTCGGAACAACAAAAACAACACGAAAACACCAAAATTACATCAAATTCAAGCCTATGAACTTTGAAACTTCCAAATTTCGCCAACTATGCCGAAACCAACAAAAACACCTTTGATTGACCTGAAATTTTCCAAACATATCTAAAATGACATTACAAACAGGCTCCAACTTCTAGAATTCCATTCCAACCCTGATAGCCTATTTTCCACTGCCAACCGGAAATCGCCAAAAAACTAACTCTCGCCAATTCAAGCCTAATTCTACACCGGACATCAAAACTTCATTTCGAACACACTCCTAAGTCCCAAATCACCTAACGGATCTATCCGAGCCATAAAATCCGTATTCCGAGGTCTTTTATCAATAAGTCAACTCTCAGTTGACTTTCTCAACTATTAGGCTACTTTGAGAGACTAAATGCCTCAATTCTCACCATAACCACTCTGGACCCAAACCAACTGACCCAGCACAACAAAAACAGGATAGCAATATATAACAAATACAAAATGGGGCGAACAGGGTAAATCTCATGGAACGACCGGCCGGGTCGTTACACCTTCATGCCTTAATCTCCTAGTTTTGAGTCTCTTTTAGGCCCATTGATGCTTTGCCATAATCTGTTGTTCTGTAAACTAAGCATGTATGCTAGTCATATTAATCTAAGTGATATGACTCCTCGATTCTACTAATATTGCACATGTTACTCTCTCACTTGTTTGAACTTATATTATCATTCTTTATGCTAAAAATATTCTATTAAGGGTGATCCCCTGCTTGAAATTGTCTTCAGCTGTTTTAGACCATGTCTGTATTTGAAATTTCTTTAGAAATAACTTATTATCTTATGAGGACCAGCCATGTTCCCTATTACAAAAATGCAAAAATGAATTTTCTTATGTGTGTCCTGTCAACATGCCACACGAATTTTCTTATGCTTTATAGTCCTAAGAAAACAAGTATATGGACTTTCTACTCTTTTCATTTTTTTCAACACATAGTCTATTGCTTGTGTGACCATGTCCTTCACTTGGGCTAGGTATTTGGTTCTATGTGATGCTGGGCTTGGCTATTGGATCCAGACCTACTAGAATGATCTTATGAGTTGGGAATTCGAGTCTACTGGAGCAGTCGAAGGCCTGGAAAATACCGGGTTAACTATACTGGGCCTATCATTGGGCATGTAGTGGTCTGCTTATGTAATTATTCAATTCTAGTCTTGTAATAATCTTGTAATTGAACAAACGGGGTGATTAATGAAAATGGGCAAGGTATTTTAAAATTCTTGCACAATAGGTAGAAAGCATGCCTATAGGACTTATGTGCTCTACTTGTTATTTTGAATCTCATTGTTGCACACTAGTAGAAACCATGCCATAGTAATCACACACTCACTCAACCTGTTTACTATCAAAGCATAAGCTTAAATACTCCATTTGTTCTCATGTCTACTGCTATGTGTTATTGGAAAGCATGCTTATATGATTACTAATACCTATCTAAAAAATCATGTCTATAGGACTTTAATTGACTAATTAGCTATCGCTATTTTTATCATACTGCCCCGCCTAGACAACATGCCTATAAGGATAAAGTGTTATAAAAATCAGGTTTGATTGTCGATTGTTATAGATCCTGCCTATAGGCTATTATCACTCGCTTAAATATTTTTTATGAGATCAACTTGTCAATGCTGGATTCTCAAAACTGTTTCATTGCTTAGCTACACCACTACTAGAAATCATGCCGATAGGACACCTTCCTAAGACGCATATTTATAAAATCAGCGGTAATAGTTCTAAGCTTACAAATAGTGTATTGCCTCTTCGCCTAAGCCGTTAAGATCAATAATGTTGCATATGAGATGTTTGAATTTAGAATAACCTAGAAACCATGCCTATAGGATTAAGTCTTAATTATGAAACTATGTACTTCCTAAACTGCCCGCGTGCATTTGTGTTTATTAATGGAGGCAGACTTGAGCCTTTAGTTGTATTTACATGAAGTCTTACTTTTTTTGAATGACGGGTAGTTTTACCATTTTGAGCAACCTAAGTAAAAGTCTAGAACCACCCAAATAGAGGTCCAATGCCTTCTGGACCATAGGCATGGGACGGGTAGTGCATGCATAAGGTACAATTTAGAATAGAATTAGAGCGCTTCTAGGTAAAAAACTTGAACATAGTAATTGGGTAGTAGGAGATGATAGTCTGTGCCCGCTGAATAATATAAGCAATTCCTCTCTAAAGGGAATTGCGAAGTATTATTTATGTTGCACGAGGTGATCCTTTAGGCTAAAAAACTTAGGACCCCTCTTTCTTTATATATACATTTAGTCATTCAAACGTTGTATTCACATCTTGCAGTTCTTAAAGATTTCTAGCAATTGTGTTATAACGAACTTCTCCGACCTTTGTTTATTTGATCACCTAGTCTCATTGCATAATCCACATAGTTCTATGTTTGGCTGGGACCCACAGTTTTGGGCCTCGAAGAGTGTCTAACACCTTCTCTTTGAGGTAATTTGAGCCGTTACCCGATCTTTGGTTGCGTTGACTAGTCAAATCATAGTCATTTGTAAATAGGTGCCCTAACGCACCTTAATAATCGTTAGGTGGAGACTCTTCTCTTTTAATACCCATTTAAAGGAGTTGTCACATGTCGAAACCCGATTTCGCGAGAAAAAGGGGAGCGACACTTCTTACATACATATTATTTCACCCCCTATGATTATGAAAACATAAAGATTTTCAATCTTCCAGTCATTTATAGTCTCAATATGATAGCTATTCGTATTAGTAAACTTCAGGTTTATTACAACATATCTTTTGACCATAATCATATAAAATATGAATGACATATTTGTATGTAAGCTCTTCGAGAGACTTCATTTATTATCCATAATCTAATATTTATCATACACTACTGGTGTCATGTGTCTTCTAGACAAATATTTAGCTCTTCAGGAGTTGTTGATACATTTTGTACTATTAAATATTGCTCAAACACTTCTGGCATGATGAGAGAAAATCATAATCAAATGAACAATATAAAACAATTGTTTAAGCACAAGAAAACACCTCTCATAATATTTTCCTATTTCAGGAGGAAATTTCAATTGTGTTACTTCTTCAGGAGCAGATTTAAAATACGAAAAATTGAGTATATATTCTCTCAATAATATTACCTCTTACGGAGGTGAATTGAAATATATTTACATCAAAAGCGCATTCATATTTATGAACTTTATTAATATTGTCACATTCACTTCAGCGAATGGATTAATATTTATCAAAAGTTCTCATCCTTCAGGAAACGGAACATAATTATCTGAACATGCATTAATCACACCAAATTATGTGATGGCTTAGAGCCTCTTTTAAAATATTTATTACTTCAGGAGCAAATCGAGGCGTGCATGTAATATAGAGAAAATTTCTCTAGCTTATCTTTAATTGTAACCGTAGAAAGCCTAAATTATAACTTCTGGTGGTCATAGGCATATACCACTTCTGGTGGTTAGCAAAATTTAGTTACAATGAGATATACGAGACAACCACTTATGGTGGTTGTATATTTCTTGCAAACTCTGCTGGAGTTTAAGTGGATCTAACAATGTTATCCACTTTATAATCCTTTATTAAGATAATTAGGATGAAAAAATAAAATAAAATAGGTACTGTATACGTAGCATATAACCAAGAAAGCGATGATAAGGATATTAAACTAAATATAAGCAAAAGGCTCAAATTACTTTACACAAATTTGGCCACTCCAGACGTAAGTGATATCCACATTACTACCGCCAAGAAAAAAAACTCACCACCTCAAAGACAATCTGCCGTAAGATGCTAGGAATAAACAAGATCTAACCACGAACATAAGAGTGTCGCCTTACAATGGAGATGTAACACTGAAATATAAATTAAATTATAAGTAAGTGCTCAAAATGGCAAAGTCTCGTGCTAATAACGTGTTATAAAATAAATAAACTGAAGACAAGTATAGAGGGGTATTAATATATTATTCAACTTCAGACTGATGTACATAATGAAATGAAATCTTCTCTATTTATAGAATAAATGAAGGATCTGCGAGGCTTTTCAGGAAGCAGGTGCAAGGCTTTTCTTGAGCTGCTTGTAAGCTACATGCATGAGCTGCTCGCAACCTGACTGTTTAATAAGAAGCTGCTGCAAGTTATTTCATTGAGTTGTTTGCAACCTGCATGCATCAGCTGCTTGTAGATAAACTTCAATGAAATACTAAATGGATAATCTTCTTCAGGAAGATTATCTATAGCGGAGTAATAAATGGACATCCACAATAATATATTCATAACAACTACATTATTATTGCAAATTTTTTCCTGAATTTCGTCAAGCCTATTCACTCATTTTTTTTTTTCTAAATTAGAGTTGTTACTTTCAAGATCAAAACTGTTATTATGTGTATAGAAAATGTTTCAAGCTCGGTATTTACTGACTTTAGTAATATAAAAGTAAGTCTAAAGGTCCTTCACTAGCTATTATATAGAAGGCAGGGTATGGAATGGAAAAACGGTACCACCATCACATAAGGAAAGTTCATGAGTTTGGAAAACCTTTTTCTGCCAGGAGAGAATGGTTTTTGCAATGAATAGTGCTTAGCGTGCTAGAAGGTAAGAGTTAAAACTCAAAATACTACCTTCTCACTGACTAAAATATATCCAAATAATCCTGACAACTTTTCAAGTCCTACTTAGTCTGATTAGATGTATATGACAGTAAACATTGGTGGTAAAACTTAATCTATCTATATTTATATTTGTACAATATTAAAAGTAGGAAGACGGCACTATCGAAATATTGTTCATACTTTTTACTCTTTTTAAGTGATATTCGGCCAACAATACATATATTACTCATTGTTACCTCACAATTGAGTACTTTTAAGAGTCTTTTGAGTATTAATTATATTAATAATATTATATTTTAACTGT
Source organism: Nicotiana paniculata (assembly GCA_005239505.1). NCBI lineage: Eukaryota > Viridiplantae > Streptophyta > Magnoliopsida > Solanales > Solanaceae > Nicotiana > Nicotiana paniculata. The sequence continues at coordinate 9,284 of ML355077.1, forward strand.
GTAGGAATAAAGAAATGTGAAGATGAAATGATTTGGAGCGAAACTGAATAAAACGCGAAAGAAAAAGAATAAAATAACGGCGGACACCCTTTGATGTTTGTCCCCCAAATGAAAGACAAAAAAAGCAAAGGTAATACATTTCAAGCAAAGAATTAAAGAAGGCAAAGAAAACGTACCTCGCAGCAAAGAAAGAATTGGAGGCGGAAAACACGGTTTCTAGGCCAAGGCAAGCGTAAAGCGCTGTCATGGACCCCGCGTGACGGGATTTTTTTACTTTTTCCGGAACAAGGTTATTTCGGTCCTACACGGTCCCAACTCGTATATTAGAGTTGGAGCACATCGGACCTCGTTCTATCCATTTTTCAATATTGTGCGTGGTCGGTGCCACGAGAATTGATCAATTCGAGCCTATGGAGAAGTCGATAAATGGGGGAAAAGTGCATATATTCTGAAGTTTGTGATGCCAAGGAGATAAAATGACATCCCTCACTTAGAGTCCAAGAGGTGCAAGATTTATTTATTTGGTTCTTTTGTATTTGTACCACCACCCTAGGAACGTGATAGTAAAATTAATACAAATGTCACGACCCAAATTCCCAACCCACGAGATCGTGATGGCGCCTAACACAATACTTTCTAGGCAAGCCAATGTTAGAAATTTAATTAGTCATTTTCTTTTGAATATTTACTTAAACACAATCAGACAATTTCAAATAAACTAAATCTAATAATTTCCAATAATTGACTCCATGAATAATAATAATAAGCCGAACCTCGAACTAAATATATATAACCATAAGCCTACCCAGGGTCTGGTGTCACAATTCATGAACTACTAAGAATACTACAAATAATGGTCTGAAAGAATATATCTGTGTTCTGAAAGAAATAAAACAGCGCCTATAAAGTAAAGAGAAGACTCCAGGAATCTGCGGACGCCAGCAGATCTACCTCGTGTCTCCAAACGAAAATGTGCAACTACTAAAATCTCCTAACTCTGGCTGGTACCTGGATCTGCACAAAAGAGTGCAGAGTGTAGTATCAGTACAGCCGACCCCATGTACTGAGTAAGTGCCGAGCGTAACCTCGACGAAGTAGTGACGAGGCTACGACGGGGCATTTACAATATAACATGTGAACAATATATAATAAAGCAAGAAATAAATAATAATACTAAGCTCGATAACCAGTAACTTGCAACAGTAAATAAAAATAACTCGGATAACTCTATTCAGATATCAACTATAATCAACTCCTCAAAATTTCCAAGTTTCAATTTAAATCACACTAAAAATCAGAGTATGAAAACTCTTTTAATAAAACCGGAGTTTTTCAAATCCTTATTTTTGAAAATCAGTAAAACATAAATAATCTCCCTTATCGCTCCTTGTTGCGGCGCGCAACCCGCTCCAACCTGTGCACCCTTATTGCTCCTCCCTATATATATATCACCCTTATTTCTCCTGTTGCAGCGTGCAACCCGATCCCACATGTCCACCCTTATCACTCCTTGTTGCAGCGTGCAACCCGCTCCCACCAGACATATCATATCAGTTTATTTTACAAAAAACTTTCACAATTCAAGCCAAGCCTTTCACAACTTTTTTGTATCAACAATTGTAAACAGAAGCTGTAAAACTCATAACCTTCATCAATTATCATTTCATGAAACCAACCGAAAATTATATACATACCGTAACACTAACATCCACCTCAATCCTTATGTAACATAACAAAACCAAGTGAACATCCAACACTTCCACATACTTGAAACAATACTTAACAATAAGTTAACGAATCCAAATAGACATATAAACATCAATAATCATGAAACAATTAAGCCCAGAAGCAAATAATTGGAAACGGGAAAATGGGTCATGTTAAGCAGATAATTTGGGGTGCATTGATACTCGTCATCTCACCTATACACCACACACATGTAATTTCACATAGAAATTAAATTGGGGATTCTTATTCCCTCAAGTCAAGGTTAAACCAAGCACTTACCTCAAACTCGCAGGCCACTCACTGCTCAATTACAACTTTTCCTTTCGAATTTGCCTCTAACCCGCTCGAATCTAATCATAATTAGTTTAATATGATTAATTTATGCTAAAGGAACTAACTTTACTGAAAAATCATTATTTTCCTAAGTTTTCTCACAAAAAGTTAAAACCCGACCCGGGGCCCGCTTGGTCCAAACTCGGGGTTCGGACCAAATTATGTTTACCCATTCACCCCCAAGCCCGAATATACAATTAATTTTGAAATCCGACCCCAATTCGAAGTCAAAATAAGATTTTACAAAATTCTCTAATTCTACCTAAACCCCCAATTTCTACCATGAAATTTCTTAATTTTTGAGTGAGAAGTGATGAAAAACATTAGGTAATTGAAAGATAAGAGTTTAGGATTGTTTACCAACACCTTGGGGATGAATTTGTGTGAAGAAAATCGCCTCTAGGTCTTTATAGTTCGGAAATAGGTGAAAAATAGGTTCTGCCCAAGTTTTCAAATCTGATTTTAAATGACTGGGCAGGCCTTCATCGCGTTCGCGATGGTCCTTACGCGTTCGCGATGGGTCCGGCCCAATGGCCTTTGCGTTCACGGGGTCTTGAACGCGTTAGAGAATCTTTGCTTCCTTTAGTCACCGCATTCGCGACCAGGTGGTCGCGTTCGCGTAGAAGAAATGCAACTACCCTCCCCCAAGTCCCGTTTACACAGTGCGTTCGCGTGGCTTGGACGCGTTCGTGAAGCTTTAGCCCACCAGTGCTCCACGTTCGCGACCTGAGCTAGGCGTACGCATAGAACAAAAATGGCCCCAATGCACTTTACTCTATGCGTTTGCGAGTGAAGCAACGTGAACGCGAAGAACAATTTACCTGCGCACCAGAAACAACAAAAACAATAGTTCTTCCTAAGTTTAAAACATCTCGTAGCCTATCCGAAACTCACCCGAGCCTTCGGGGCTCTAAACCAAACATGCACGCAAGTCTAAAAACATCATGCGGACTTGCTTGTGCGATCAAATCATGAAAATAAAATCTAAAACTATGAATTTAACCTCAAAACTCATCATTTTCTCAAGAACATTCAAATTTCACTATTTCTCAACCGGACGTCTGAATCACGTCAAATAAATTTCGATTCTTACCAAATTTCACAGATAGGACTTAAATATCATAAAAAACCGGTATCGAGCTCCGGAACCAAAATACGGGCCCGATACCTATGGTTTCCAACATTAATTCATTTCATTATTTCATTAATAATCCAGCAAAACAATTTCTTTCAAAAATTGATTTCTAAGACTAGGGATGTCACGACCTAAAATCCCTAAGGTTGTGATGGCGCCGGACATCAATGTCAGGCCATCCAAATCATTAATTAATTGAAATAACTTCCCGATTTTAACATTTATGAAAACATTTCCTTTCACTTTATTACATAATAACCGAATAAAATCTGTCAATTAGGAAAAATGGTTTGAATACTACACTTTAACAATTATGAACCAACACATATCCCAGAACCCGATGTCACAAGTACATGAGAAATTTCTAAGAATTTAACAATCATTACAAGCCTGTCCGAACTACAACTGGACAAGGAAATTTAAATGAAACAAATACAATACGAAGGAGACTCTGTCAGCTGCGGATCGCCTCCAGATGATGCAGCTCGCCTAAGTCTCCGAATCCTCCACATTTGCTATGAAGGTACCTGTGCAATAAGATGCACAGCAAGTGTAGCATAAGTACAAAAACAACGTGTACTCAGTAAGTCGTCTGCCTAACCTCAGAGAGGTAGTGACGAGAGGTAAAATTAGACACTAACTAAAGATCAATTTAGAATATTTAAGTATGACACTAAGCATGATTATCATAGGCAATTCATTAAAATGAGGAATAGACATTTTCAACTCCGTTCACGTTAACACTTTATGTCTTCGTCATATTAATAACAATTATTCAACATGGTGATTTAATCAAATGACAATTTATCGATGGGAAGGAACAACTTCTTCCAAAATCTTTTTAATAACTTTAAATCTTTGTCATTTCAATTGATAACTTAATATTTCTGGCCAGTAATTAGGAAAAATCATAGCAACTACGCAGTAAATATCATGTGCAAGCAACACCGAGGGTTGAACGGCGCAGACCAACAATAATAAATTGTGCACTATCGAATGGTCAAACGGCTCGAACCACAGATGCATCTATCTGTCCCGCTCGCGAATCGATCATGCGACGCGGTTAAAATAATACGGCTAGCCTGCTCGCGAATCATACCTGTGACTCAGGTGCTAATATGAATACACACACAAATACAGGGTCATCCTGCTCATGAATCACTCAAGCGACTCAGGCACCCAAAGTTACACATCTCCACATAATAAATCCGTATTTTATCGAGAAAATAGGTTTTTCTCAGGAAGGTGGTAAATTCTTATTAAAAGAAATCATGAAATATAGGTTTTTGAAATCTTTGTTTTTGAAACTCATTTGTCAAGTTTAATAATATTCCACGATACAACCCAATCAAGGTACACAAATATCCACAGAGGAATCAATTCTCTTGCTAGAAGATTAAAAAAATGAACTCTAGTTTTCTTTTAGATATTCAATTACGTTTTCGTTTAAATTAGAAGTTTAATATTACAGGCAAGATTACAGGTACAATACGTAAGGCATGCTAGTGGGTCCTAGGCTACCCGGACATGGCATAATAGTAGCTACGCACGGACTCCCATCACCTCGTGCTTACGTAGCCCCCGAAGATAATAGCATGTACTGAGTTAATTAACCTACGTGGACGATTCCCCCCCCCACAAAGTTAGAAAGGAGTCTTACCTCGCTCCGAAATTCCAATACCGGCTTCCAAGCCCCTCCGATGACTCCAACGGACGCACAACGCTCCGAAGCTACCACATAACGGCAAAGCAATGAAAATTCATCCAATACTCACAACAAATTCAAATATATACTTTCCCAACCCCGCTCGAAGAAATGACCAAAATGCCCTCGGGCCCACGTGCCCGGAAATCTGAAATTCTTGAAGATACATGCTACCCTTAGCTCTACTAGTTCAATCATGCAATTTACTCTACACTCCATACTCAAATTCGTGGCTAAATTCCAAATTTACATTTTCGAGGTTTCTCCAAAAATTTCCCAAATTCCTACAAATTTCCATGCCTAATCCATGCATATAATCTTGTATTTATCTAACAAATGGAAGGAATTTACTTACCTTGATGCCTGACAAAAATCGCCCTTGAAATGCTCTCCAAAATCGCCCATGACAAATGAAATATTGGTGAGAAATGACAAGAACCCGTCTTTAAAACATTCTGCCCAGGCCTCCCTTCACACCTGCGGTCCAATACCTGCTCCTGCGGCTTCGCACCTACGGAAATTCCATCACAGGTGCGGCTCTGACTCAACCCAGCGTCTTTCGCTTCTTCGGTCCCTTCTCCGCACCTACGCTTCCGCAGGTGCGACCCATCTTCTGCACCTGCGGCCTCCTCAGCTTCAACCCCAAAACTCGCACCTGTGGCGCCCTTAGCCGCCCCCGCGGCTCCGCACCTGCGGTCATAGCCTCGCAGGTGCGGTCAAACAAATGATAGCAGCCTTCAGCCTTCTTCAACTTCAAACATTGATCCGTTAACCACCCGGAATCCACCCGAGGCTCCCGGGACCCCGTCAAATTATACCTACCTGTTCCAAAACAGAATGCGGACTTGCTCAAGGCCTCAAATAACATCAAACGACATCGAAACCACGAATCGCACCTAAATCTCAACTTTATGAACTTAGAAATTTCCAACTTCTACATTCGATGTCAAAACCTATCAAATCACGTCCGATTGACCTCAAATTTTGAGAACAAGACATATTCGACATTACGGACCTGGTCTAACTTCCAGAATCACATTCTAACCTCGATATCAAAACTTCCACTTCCAGTCGGATTTCTCAAAAACCTTCAAATTCCTATCTTTAGCCATGTGACATCAAAATGACCTAAGGACATCAAAATTCACTTCCGATCGTCCTCCCAACTCCAGAATCACCATACGAAGTTATTCCCAGACTCGGAATCCCAAACGGACATCAACAACACTGAAATGCACTTCAAGCCCACATTTATGGAATCCTTCTAAAATGCTAACTTCCACAACATGCGCTGAAACGCTCCCGGGTTATCCGTAACCCGATCCGGACATACACCCAAGTCCGAAATAATCATACAAACCTGCTGGAACCTTCAAATCCTAAATCGGAGGTCGTTTACTCAAATTTTCAATCTTAGTTGATTTCTCCAACTTAAAGCTTCTGAAATAAGAATTTTCTTTCTAAACCAACCCTAAACTTTCCGAAATTCAATTCCGACCACACCTACAAGTCATAACACCTGAAATAGATCTGCTCACGACTTCAAACCGCTGAACGATGCGCTAGAGCTCAAAATAACCAGTCGGGTCGTTACATTCTCCCCCACTTAAACCAACGTTCGTCCTCGAACGTGCCAAGAACTGCTTTGGAGTTACCTAAAATCACTGTTTAACATCCCGAGCACCTGCCCGTGCTACCACAACCCAGTTGAGCACATTAGCTTAATCAAATCTGAAGATTTCTTCTTTATCCATATAATAAGCTCAGAATTCATTCAAACACCTGAAATTTTCTCTTGCCAGGCCTAGTTCCAATATTTCAGCATTGCATCAACTACCACATGATATACCGGATCATAACTGCATACCCTTGCTGAATCGGCACCATGCACTGCATAACTCATCATCTGACCACAATGATGCTTTATGAACCTTAATAGCCAAATTCCACGAATCTGATGCTCCCAATGCACTTCATGCTATATATATACATACATCCTGCTATAATGCTGACGATACCACCACAACGGAGGAAGTGCACATAAATTCATACTCAAATGCAGAGTTAACAAATCCTTGAATACCTCATCTTGACTAGAATCATCACTTCATTATGGACCTGAATAATGGTATTTGTTCTTTAACATACACTTCACATAACCTTATCGAACTGATCCCTGATCCGATAATCTTGTCTCACCCAGTATGAACTGCTCAGACAACAAATCACCCCAAACATGGCCAACAGCTTCACATGATACCACATCGCGCCAATAGAACATAACTCAAACATGATAATAAGAAACGACTCAGGAAGGAACTATTCAGCTCACGCAACTAATATGAATTCTTACCAAAAAATAGGAAGTAAAACACAAGAAAATAAATACATATTAACCCTTCTCATCATCACACTGTTGCGGCGTGCAACCCGATCCGAATAACATACCCGTGGTGACGTGCCACCCGATCCACACATAAAATTTACATTAGAAGATATATATACGGAGCTGATTTGCCCACTATTAAGAATTATTGAATATCGATCACATAATACCATCCTGGAGAGACTGATAGAGCCGTAGGCTACATAACTGAAGCACATCTGGGGTGCGATATATATATATATATATATATATATATATATATATATATATATATATATATATATATATATATATATATATATANACATAGGAAATTATCAAGTCATTTCACAACTCGCACGGCACAATCACAATAACACATGAATTTGACGAAGACGGGACAACACCCGCTATTCTAATACCTTTCCATGAAAAGCACACTGTTGAAAGGAACATGCCTGGCTCATACGGAGCCCATAATCATATTTAAATCCATCCACAAGCATCGAGCCACCTTGCTCGCACCAAACTAGGCTATTAGCTTTTACCTGGGTCCATATTAACCCACTTTCTCTCATAATACACGAGAACAACCATCATCACCGGGACAAACACCCTATAGTCCATAATCAACTGAACCGAACGCCCTCTAGGCGTAAATTCTCAATTAAGCAATATTGCACTTCGTTATACTTAGTCCAATCTGAAATCCATCAAGAGACTACATGTCACACTTTATAAAATCATTTCGAGGTCACGCTTGCATGACCTTCCACACAATGCAACAAGTCTGCACATCCACCACTGGCCATACTACGTTGTAAGGTAATTCAAGAACTCATAACCAGGGACAAAGCCTATTCCACCGAATATCCATCTCAGGTGACATTGAAGATAACACCGGCTTACTCTAAACTTTCAAATCACTTTTCCTTGCTCTTTCGAGCTCATGACATCCTTATAAACATCGGACCCAAATCTCGATTCTTACTCCCAGTTACATACTGCTTTCCGCACCTAACATACCAACATGAGGTAGCACCAGAATTCCATAATAACTTTCGAACCACCAATAGGGTGAATACTTTATCATATAGAAACCTTTTACTTAACTCAATTCAAGAGTACCATCTCAACATACGAGTGTATTCCCATTTTCACCCAATCATGCAAATCCTTAAGTAGTAGTCTATACCACCATAACCCTTCTGGGGTCCGCCTACACTTGACAGGCTACAATACTTCAATGCTCCCACATGCAATCCATTACGACGTCCGACAAGCCCCGCACACACCGGCACAAACCACATGCATAACTTAATCACATCGAAGGAACTGATCACTGCCGCAAATGTGCCATTGCAACCATGGCTAATCAATCTATCTTCTTTTAATCATCTTTAATTGCCTTAGGAATAATAGCAACTTTCTTCAACCTATAGAAAACTCAACCCTCACTCACCCCGAGTGACCTTGATTCACAAGACTATCCTGCCTAAATCCTGCAACCCGTCTCATACCCTTCGGATAATCTTTCTACAATCCGGAGTTTATTTCCTCTCACTCCTCCAATACTATCCTGCATGCTGAAACATATCATAGAACATTCTAATCATCCTCCTCTTTCTCAGAAATTACTCTGCAAAAGATCGATTCTCAATCATATTGCTGCATGGAAACCTTAAACGCCGCATTCTTGACTTTTGAATTCACTAGGACCGGTATTGAGAGTCACCCACTCTGACTGGCCCCGAATACAATCAACTCCAAGGCTCTCCTAGCGTAGGAACACTTTTTTCAATGAAACACATGACTGAGTCACTATCCTTACAACTCGCCCATACCTTAAGCGTAAATTTTGAATCTTCCATAGCCTAACCCTGGCCCAACAGGGCCAACTTTGCACATATTCATCAAATCCCATGCCCAATTACCATTTTACTCTTTTCCCTTAGCTGAAATAACTTGACAACACGCCAACAATCCGCGACCCTATGTGAAGACAACCCTACAACCCAACTGTAGATGGTGGGACTCCCTCACTTAGCCTGAAGCTACTCCTTGAACCACTCTAGACCCTGCTGAGATCCTTTCTCCTTTGATAACACGATCTTGCTCCACCAATTCGTCCATTTCCTCCAAATCCCCTTGCTAGCACTCCCTACATACTCAAATTTCTCTAGCATCATTCTCACATTCTGCCTCTTATCGACTAGCCACTAGAACCTCTCAGAGAAACCTGCCAACCCCGCCATTGCTAACCTATTCATAGAAGACAGCCCACCTGTGGAAATCACCCGCGGACACCTTCCAACGACGCTGAAATGCACGCTCTCTACGACTTCAATACCCCATCCTACGCCCTTATTCATTTACCAACTTTACTAGTCTGTCCGCTCCTCATGGACATCCATTAATGCACGACAATATCTTCAAATTCCAAGTTGTGTTGCCGCTCCCCCATTTTGCGACTGCTCGACTTCCGCTTCTTACACCTGGATTCTTAGAAATGGAACCACTACATAGCCTCACTTCGGGACCATTCTCCGTAGCTATCAAACCAGCAGATCACCACAACTTCAAGCTCTCCGAAGATCATCTTTCTCTAGCTGCCTTCGTTATCAACACTTATCCGGTACTGAACCACCACACCTTACGATCTCTACCAACCGCTTTCTTCAATACTTCTTCTCAATACTCAGACCCCACGCAACCGAAGAAACCATAGCACCGCCAAAACCTAACACATTCCATTCGATCGATGACGACGACTACACGTCATAGGTGCATATCCCACCTTGCTAGGAGACATCAAGCCTTATTACTTATCAACCCCAATCGGACCGTTCATAATCCAAAGGCCTCTCCTCTGCCGGAACTAAAACACCAAAATCTCAAATCACGCTTTGAGAAGACCTCCCTTCAAACCATTCATCACCCCCAACATACATGCAAACATTCTATCATCATATCGACACCGCGCGACAATCAATTGCAAACATCATCATTACCCGAGCACAGCCTTAAGGCTCCCGGAAACACAACTATTGAGCTGAAACAACATATTACCCTTTTGCAGGGCCATAACAATAGCCATAACCAATTACACACGGAAGCATCCTCAATTACATTAGTAGCACCATTTCAATTCCTCAAATTCCTGATTTATAGCAAGCGCTTCGCGATACGTAAGATTTAGTAATGAACATAGGCATAAGCCTCAAAGGAATCAACTCACACGATGAGGAATCAAGAAAGGAAGTACTCCTAACAACCCTGTAGCCTCTCGAAGATAAGTACAGACGTCTCTGTACCGATCCGCAAGACTCTACTAGACTTGCTCATGAATCTTGAGACCTACGGGAACCTAGCGCTCTGATACCATATTGTCACGACCCAAAATCCCTAAGGTCGTGATGGCGTTGAACATCAATGTTAGGCCAGCCAAATCATTAATTAATTGAATAATTTCCCGGTTTTAACATTTATGAAAACATTTTCTTTCACTTTATTACATAATAACTGAATAAAATCTGTCAATTAGGAAAAATGGTTTGAATACTACACTTTAACAATAATGAACCAACACATATCTCAGAACCTGGTGTCACAAGTACATGAGCAATTTATAAGAATTTAACAATCATTACAAGCATGTCCGAAATACAACTGGACAAGGAAATTTAAATGAAACAAATACAGTACGAAGGAGACTCTGTCAGCTGCGGATTGCCTCCGAATGATGCAGCTCGCCTAAGTCTCTGAATCCTCCACATTGGTATGAAGGTACCTGTGCAATAAGATGCACAACAAGTGTAGCATGAGTACAAAAACAACGTGTACTCAGTAAGTCGCCCACCTAACCTCAGAGAGGTAGTCACGAGAGGTCAAATTTGACACTTACTAAAGGTCAATTTAGAATATTTAAGTATGACACTAAGCATGATTATCATAGGCAGTTCATTAAACTGAGGAATAAACATTTTCAACTCCGTTCACGTTAACACTTTGTCTTCGTCATATTAATAACAATTATTCAACATGGTGATTTAATCAAATGACAATTTATCGATGGGAAGGAACAACTTCTTCCAAAATATTTTTAATAACTTTAAATCTCTGTCATTTCAATTGACAACTTAATATTTCTGGCCAGTAGTCAGGAAATATAATAGCAACTATGCAATAAATATCATGCGCAAGCAACGCCGAGGGTCGAACGGCGCGGAGCAACAATAATAACATGTGCACTGCCGAAGGGTCGAATGGATCGAACAGTAGATGCATCTATCTGCCCCGCTCGCGAATTGATCATGCAACGCGGTTAAAATAGTACAGCTAGCCTGCTCGCGAATCATACCTGCGACTCAGGTGCTCATATGAATACACACACAAATACAGGGTCATCCTGCTCGTGAATCACTCAAGCGACTCAGGCATCCAAAGTTACACATCTCCACATAATAAATCCATATTTTATCAAGAAAACAGGTTTTTCTCATGAAGGTGGTAAATGCTTATTAAAAGAAATCATGAAATATAGGTTTTTGAAATCTTTGTTTTTGAAACTCATTTGTCAAGTTTAATAATATTCCACGATACAACCCAGTCCAGGTACACAAATATCCAGAGAAGAATCAATTATCTTGGTAGAAGATTAAAAAAATGAACTCTAGTTTTCTTTTAGATATTCAATTACGTTTTCGGTTATATTAGCAGTTTAATATT
>MDKI01283297.1:0-88093 GCA_005239505.1 Nicotiana paniculata
TTATATGAAAGAGAGAGTTAATTAGAATGCAATATGAGTGGTGAATTGATCACAACCCTGGAACATTTATCTCTACTCAATACACACAACAATACTCTCGTTACTTGATAATTAGTTATTTCATAGAATCGTAGTATAAAATAGTTACATTCCTGGATTTTATTTTGGCTTGATTTAAATAACAATTAGAGTGATTTTGCAAGTAGTTTACGCAAGTCCTTATGGGTTCGACATTCAATTTAACATTATATTACTTGCTACGACCACGTATACTTGCGTGTACGTTTGGGACCAACAGATCCGCAGAAGCCTGCCTACAATCTGGCAACTAAAGGTCATCGCTTTAGAATGTCAAGATCTGGACAAAATCTCCTATGATGAACTCAGAGGTGACTTGATTGCTTTTGAGAAAATCCATCTTGACAGACAAATTCAAGAGAAGAAGAAAATAGTTGCTTTCAAGGCAACTATGGCTGAACCAGAAAATGAAGATGAAGAAGAAGGAGGAGAACAAGATGAAAACATCGCAATGCTCTCGCAAGTTATGACTAGCATGATGAGAAGAAACAGAAACTATAGAAGAGGTAAGTCTAATTTTAGAAAAGGAAGGGTGAGCAATGAAATAGATAAAAATGGTGGAAGATATTACGAATGTGGAAAGTTTGGACACATTCAAGATGACTGTCCGGAATTAAAAAAGAAGCTCAGCAGAAATATGCAAAAGAAGAAAGCCTTTGGAGCATGGAGTGATGAGGAGGAATCTGATCACGAGGAAATTGCAAATATTTGCTTTATGGCTCTAAGCGACGATGAAGAGTCAGAAGAACTTGGACTAATGGCAGACAACAACGATGAAGAAGATGATTCAAGAGAACCTCGTTCACCATCGGATGAAGGAACTAGTTAGATACGTACTCCTTTTATGTCCAAGTTGTTATGAACTTCAAGAATTTATTGATATTTCTCTTGCATACATAGAAAAAGTAGTAAATGAGCTCAGAAAAGTCAACAGAGAAAAAGAAAGAAAGAAGAAGGACTGAGCCCTGAAACTAGAAGTATGCGAAATTGAATGTGATATGCTTCAAGACGAAGTAGACGAACTCGAGCTTCAATTGAATGGACTGCAAAGGACCTCAAGGTCTAGTCTAGTCAAGTCTGATCAGCACGTTCATGTCAAAAAGAAAAAGGGTGTGTTCCTTTTGTGGTAAAAACGGTCATAGCACTAACAATTGCAGGAACATGACTAGAGCGGAAAAGAGTTCTGGCAACTCTAACAGTTCATCTTGCACCTACTGTGGTAAAAGAGGTCACACCTCAAATCATTGCAGGTTCAAGAACGACGGGAGATGGATTTGGAGACCAAAGTCTTCAAATCAAGCTAACTCTCAGAAATCTAACCATTCAGGACCCAAGCAGGCTTGGGTGCCTAAAAATAAGTAATCTTATTTTTCAGGAACACCGCAAGAAGAATCGAAAAGGAAAATGGTATCTCGATAGCGCGTGTTCTAGACATATGATGGGTGACAAACAATTGTTCAAATCAGTCACCAAGCTAGATGGAGGAACAAGTACATTTGCTGACAAATCCAAAGGAAATGTTATTGGTGTTGGAAAGGTTCCTTTAAGCTCTACATGTGACATGGATAAAGTTTACTTAGTCGATGAACTCAACTACAATCTTCTCAGCATAGTCAACTATGTGACAATGATTATGAGGTTCGTTTTAAGAAACATGGCTGGTTCATAGAAGACGAATCAGGTAACATCATTCTCTCTGGTAATAGGGACATAAATTTCTATACTATCAAAAACTTGGAAAACGTTGGGGATCAACTTTGTCTCACTTCTATAATTGAAGATCCCTGGGTTTGGCGCAGAAAGCTTGGTCATGCAAGCATGCACACCATTCAAAAACTTTCAAAACAAGACCTTGCTGTTGGTCTTTCAAAACTAGATTTTTCAAAAGATCATATCTGTGATGCTTTTCAATAGGAAAACAAACTCGATCCTCTTTTAAAGTCAAAAACATTGTTTCTACCTGTAAATCTCTTTAGCTGCTGCAATGGATTTATTTGTTCCCAATAGAACTGCTAGTATAGGAGGTAAGAAATATGCTTTTGTTATTGTAGATAATTTTTCTATATTTTCATGGGTTATATTTCTTAGTCATAAAGATGATGCCTTAAAGAATTTTGAAGTTTTTTTGTAAGAAGGTTCAACGTGAGAAGGGGTACTACATCTCTACCATCAAGAGTGACCATGGAGGAGAATTTGAAAGCAGAGCTTTTGAAATTTTTTGTAATGATCATGGAATCTCCCATAATTTCCCATCACCAAGATCTCCTCAACAGAATGGTGTAGTAGAGCTTAAAAACAAAACACTGAAGGATATGGCAAGACCAATGATTGTGGAAAATTCGTTACCTCATCATTTCTGGGTAGAAGCTATGAGTACAAGATTTCATATCATTAACAGATGTCTCATTCGACCAATTCTCAAAAAGACTCCCTATGAACTGTGGGATGCTAAGAAACCTAACATCAACTACTTCCACCTTTTCAGTTGCAAATGCTTTGTTCATAATGTTGGAAAGGATAATCTGGGTAAGTTTGATCCAAAGAGTGATGAAGGTATATTTCTTGGTTAGTCTCCCTCAATTAGAGCTTACAGAGTTTATAATAAGAGAACCTTATGCATTGAAGAATCTATTCATGTTGTTTTTGTTGATATTAACCCTCGCCCAAGGAATGAACATGTTCCGGAAGATGAGGAAATCTATTGTGATCCAAAATCTATTTTTGTAGGTAAGGATCATCAAAATGAGCCAACTAATCTACAGGCTCAACCAGCTGAAGCTCTTCAGAAGACCTTGACTTATCTCAATCAGATCAGTCGACTATCAACGAAAAGATCTCTACAACAAATACTCCAATTGAATGGAAGAACGAACCATGATATCCTTACAAATTCATTATAGGAGATCCACAAGAAGGAATAACTAAAAGGAGATCTCAAAAGAACAAATCTCATGTAGCTCTCATTTCCCAATTTGAGCCCAAGAAAGTTGATGAAGCTCTAAAGGATTCTCATTGGATCTGTAGACATGTAATTTTTGACCCTCCTAGGAATTTTACACATATTAGCGTTTTAATATTTAGTTTAGGTCTAATATCGTTATTTTAATTAGTTTTGGCTATTTTACTTTATTTGATCACAAAAACGAAAATTACAAAATAGTTTCATTAATGTTTTGAAATCATACTATTTTACTAGAATTTTTATGTTTTTATATATAATCTTGAAAAATACAAAAAAATAGTTCACTTTTAATATCTAATTTTATTTTAGTAGTGTATGTTAATTAATTAAGAGTGATCTCATACATACACACACACACACACACATATATATATATATATATAAAATACTTTCTAGAAAGCAATTTTTAGACTAGCCCATTAATCCCTTAGCCCAAATCACCCTTAGCCCATACCCACTACACTACACCAAGACTGAACACCTACAAAAAACCTAACGGGGGGGACACAAAAAGAGGATACACACAACAGACCCCTCCTCTTCAAGGACTCTTCCAGCCGCCGCCCATCAACCACCCCATCGCCTGCCTGCGGCCTCCCGGCCACCAGCACCCAAATCTCTTCCCAACAAGCCGTAACTCCACATATACCCCTCCAACCGCCGCCGCCCTATCTCCTCTACCCCAGAACCCGCCGGCTGCCAACCTCAATCCCGCCGAAAAAAAAACTACCCAAAAACCAGTTGACGCCTCACCCCAACGCCACCAACAAAAGCAGTCGCACCACTTTCGATTTTGTTGCCGACGAAGCCATCTCAATCGGAGCTTCGAGTTCATCGATGCTTTCTACTTTCTTCCCATTGAAAATAAACTTATTTCTTTGGAAATAATTGAAATCCTTTTCGGCTAAGTTGTATTGGAGCTGGGGTGTTGAAGAAGTTTGAGGTCGTCGTTCGATGTTCCATTCGGCGTCGCCGGTCGTTGTTCCTGTTTCAGGTTCATTATTACCGTTGCTATCCCTGTTTGTTTCTCAAATCGTGGATTGAGCTTCATTGTTTGTGGAATCAATTTTAATCAAATCAGAAAGGGAAAGCTTGCTCAGGTCCATCTCGTCTCTTTCTCTTCTATTTGCCCACAAGGGATGACCAGAACAGGAAGAGTCTATACATCAGAGCATTTGGGAGAATCCAATAAGCATGCTTCTAACAGACCACCTGTTATTGAAACAAGCCCGGATGACCTTTGGAGGAAAGTGCAAGAAAAAGAGTATTCAGTCACATATCATTTGAGCAAGACCCCTGCTCAGATATCTATCCTGTCACTGCTACAGAATTCAGAAGTGCACATGAATGCTCTCTTAAAGGTGTTAAGCGAGGCATATGTACCTAACAACATCTCTAGCGGAGAGATGGCCAATATGGTGGAACAAGTTTTGGAAAGTCACAAAATCACCTTCCACCAGGACAATCTTCCACCCGAGAGTTTGAATCATAACAGGGCACTACATATTACCGTGCAATATGAGGACAATTTCATTACCAGAGTTATGATAGATGGGGGATCCAGTTTCAATATTTTCCCACTGACAACACTGAAGAGGTTGGGAAAAGGCCTGTATGACGAGAAGGGACCATGAACGTGAAGGCATTTGACGGGTCTCAGAGGGCTACTATTGGGGAATCAATCTCTATTTGCAGATGAGGCCTACATGGTTTGATATCGAGTTTCAGGTGCTGGACATATCCGCATCCTATAATCTATTGTTGGGATGACCATGGATACACGCCGCTGGGGCGGTGGTATCAACTTTGCACCAGGCAGTGAAGTTCGAATGGAACTATCAAGAGGTGATTATCCATAGAGATGGGAGCAACCCCACTTACAACTGTCAGACTATCCCGGTGGTAGAGAATAGAAGAAGGCTCGGGGGAGAAACTTATCATCACATCGAGCGGGTAAATGAAATTGAGAAAAATAAGTGGTGGAGCAGCAAGATAGAAAGTATACTAGCGTGGAGAGGATATGAACCTGACAAAGGTCTTGGAAAAAACCTTCAGGGTATCTCCAAGCCAATACATTTGAAATTTCATGGTACAACCTTTGGGCTACGGTATCAGTACACCTGGCAAGAATACAGTGGTTGGTCACCACCATGGCGTGGTCCATACTTTCCACTTGATCAGCCTGTACCACACCTGAGTAAGACTTTCTGGCAGACCGACGTCATATGGGGATCAGAGGAGGAAGAAGCATTGGCCACCTTGAGGAACTTTTTCCTAGAGGATGATCACATGGACTGTTGTGTAATTATCGAGGAGGAGGAGGAGGAAGGCCCTACCATCCAAGCTGTAGAGAAAGGATCATTCCTCAAGAATTGGACTATCAGACCATCTAGAGCCCGACGAGTCCCGGGGTAGCAAGGCTGAACAATAGTGTTTATTTTGTTGTTTTCTAAGAAAATGATTTCCCTTTTTGCATTTTGTTTTAAATAAAACTTCCAGCGTTCCAAAACGTTGTTTAAATTATTGAAAAATCGCTTTTATGCTTCAATGGATCGATATTTATTATTACCATTTTCTCTCATATCTTTATCTATACGACATTACTATTTCCTGTCTTGATGAACCAACAACTGTGACATGTAATGAGGCAACGCAACAAAAGGATAGTGATTCAGAAGAGGAGGGTGTCATACCCGAGGAAATCCTTAGGGAAGTAGAGGATTTGAGAACAAGCCCAAGTCCAACCTGGACGAAACTGAGATAATCAACTCAGGAGATTCCTTCTTTGAGGATCATACAGGACGCTGAGCTCAGCGATGCAGAATGGATAAGGAACCGTTATGAGCTAGAACTCATAGATGGAAAGAGGATGAATGCAGTATGTCACGGCCAGCTTTATCAGAACAGAATGTCCAGAGCTTTCAACAAAAGGGTCAAGCCAAGACAGTTCACACCGGGGCAGCTGGTGCTGAAAAAGATCTTTCCACATCAAGATGAGGCCAAAGGGAAGTTTTCTACCAACTGGTAAGGTCCATAAATGGTTCACAGAGTGTTGACGGGAGGAGCCCTCATACTCGCGGAAATGGAGGGAGAAGTATGGCCAAAACCAATCAATTCAGATGCAGTCAAGCGATACTATGTGTAATTGTTTATGTTTTCGCAAATGATGTAAACTGAACTACGATCGACCTGATTCCCGTTTAAGAGGGGATAGGTAGGCAGCCCTGTGGGTTCGGTCACAATTCAATAAAAATCTCTATTTCCCCTACAATCAGAAACTGGGTAGAATTTTGAGGAGGACCCTCAAAATTCCGAAGCAAGTTCAGCCGATCGTAACATATATAGAAGTCAGAAATGTTTGTCCATCTAACTGGGGCAGAATTTTTAGGAAGACCCTCAAAATTCTACAGCAAGAGAAGTCGCAATGTCTCGGATCGTGTCACAGTCATTGGTTCATCTAAACAACTTCTCAAAAAACATATTTTTACTATGACTTTGAAAACCACGCATGCTTTTGAAATAACTATGTTCAGCAAGCGCTACCCTCAATGATTTGAACAGGATCCTCAGACCAAGCATGCGAGCCGATAGGGGCACGAACCGACCTCCCTTTTTACAAAACTCACAATTTTTCTTTGGTTGCAGGAACGAAGAATATATACGCCCCAAAGTCACAATCTTCATAACAACCGCGATACTAAAATCTACTACCAGCTAAGAGAACTCTGCTATCATATGCTATTTATTATATTCTTGCATGAGACTAAGCTTTGTCTCCATCTGCATGAGGCTAAGCCCTGCCTCCATATTTGCATAAGGCTAAGCTCTACCTTTATTTGCATGGGACTAAGCTCTGTCCCGAATCTAGCATGAGACTAAGCTTTGTCTCCATCTGCATGAGGCTAAGCCCTACCTCCATATTTGCATAAGGCTAAGCTCTGCCTTCATTTGCCTGGGACTAAGCCATGTCCCGAATCTTGCATGAGACTAAGCTCTGTCTCCATCTGCATGAGGCTAAGCCCTGCCTCCATATTTGCATAAGGCAAAGCTCTGCCTTCATTTTCATGGGACTAAGCCATGTCCCGAATCTTGCATGAGACTAAGCTATGTCTCTATCGGCATGAGACTAAGCTCTGCCTCCATATTTGCATAAGGCTAAGCTCTGCCTTCATTTGCATGGGACTAAGCCATGTCCCGAATCGTGCATGAGACTAAGCCCTGTATCCATCTGCGTGAGGCTAATCCTGGCCTCCATATTTGCATTTTTGCCGAGACTAAGCGCTGTCTCCCCGACACTATCTATTTTGCTCTTCTTTCGGGCTAAGCTCTGCCCTCAACCTCACAAGACTAAGCCTTGTCTTGTTTCCCTTAACATCATGATATCGCATCTCATGGGATGAAATATCGCCAACTTGTCCAAAGGCGTCATAGTCTAAAGGCATCATCCTCATAGCCGGAAGACACCATGCCATGGCCTGAGGATTTCTCAAAGTTGCATATCATTATTCAAAGGTGTCATGGTTCGGAGGCACACTTTTCATGGCCAGAGAACATCATTTCATGGACTGCGAATCCCTCATAGAACAATTCATGGCCCAGGACGTTATGGTCTAAGGACGTCATCCTCAACTGTCCAAAGACAACTCTCATGGTCCGAAGGGAATCTGCATCATGTTTAAATTTCCGCACAAATATACGCTTGTAGCATCTTTCCCTTGCAGGTGACCCGATGAGAAACCATTACCCCAATGGGATCAATCCCGCTTCATTTCCTTCATACTATCTCAAACCTAGCCAATCACCATAACCATCCTTCACCTATTCCGAAATTTCGTGACTATCATTGTGGTAACTTCGTCGGTATACTCCGCCGATGAATCCAGAACTACACACGGCCTGATTCCTGCAAAACTAGGGATATGTAGGCAGCTCGAAAACCAGAGTGTGGCCTATATCTCTCAAAACACCTAACTCGGTCAAAATTGGCCATCATATCTTTACCCGACAACTCTTTCATCTTTCCCGGGTAAAGAGGGGCAGCTGTTGATACCCAATTTTTTCCTATAATATTTTTTAAATGCATATATATACCTTCAAAACTATGCATTTGCACCAATCGATATCTTCCCATAATTTCTACATTTTTAGGGATTTTTAATTATTTTATCCTAGTATTTTATTTACATAAATAATTACAAATTGCATCACAAATGACTTTATAACATTTCATGGTTTAATTTTGTTGTCTATATTCATATTAAGCTTAATTTATTGCACAAATATCCACATTTATATTTTTTGGGTTATAATTGTAATAACTTTGCAGTAATAGCCCACGAGTACATAATTACCTTATTTCGCAAGAAAATGACCTTTTGTATTTTTATAATATTAGGTAATTATTTTAAATCAATTTTATGCATAAAAATTATTTTTATCATTTACTAACTATTTTTACAAATTTTTATCAATTAAGTGGGTATTAACAAGAAGCCTCTTTTAATTTGGTTTAATTTCGGACCTTAGCCCATATTATTACCTCCAGCCCACTTTAAATCATAACCCAAACCCAACTTTTAAACCCGCCCAAACCCCAGATGGAATCCTGGTTGTTGATCTCAGAAGATCACCGGTCCAGGATCCATTTCCTTTTTTAATTAACCTAACCCCTAACCCTTCTCAATGATTCACTCAACCCAGCCGCCTTTGAATCCCTTCTCCTCCATTCTCTCTCAACTCATCCCTAACCCTAATCTCCGCCACCGGTGAGAACCCCCTTCTACGGTGTTTTCGTACCTCCTCGACCACCACTAGTCCCCTATACCCCCTGGCTCTTTGATTTCATTATTCCTTGAGGAGATCTCAAGGAAATCCAATTGGATTCTGCCTGAAACTTGTTCACTGTCCAGTCTCAGGCCATTTTCGTTTGTGAGTATGGATTTCCTCTCGTTTTTGGTACGAATCCATGGGTTTTTGATCGATTCTCTTCATATCTACTATTTTCTGAAAACCCTAGTTCACTATTGTTCGATTCTTCTCAGATCTTTAAAGATCTGAGGTGATTCAAGTATTATTAAGTATTTGCCTTTAAAAAAATCCCTTGTTTCAATTAATTATTTCGATTTTAGCATATTTTTAAAACTAGGGTTTCTTCCCAGACTTTCTTCAAAGATTTTTTTACTTTCAAACGCTTTAATTTGTTCATCTCTTTACATGTTTGGTTAATCTTCGCATGCATGCTCGAACCCTAAATGTTTCTGTGAGTTATATTGATCTCTTCAATTCTGTTTCGATATTGTGGTTATCTCTATGAACCAGTCCTATTAACTTATTTCAATGATTTTCCCTGTTAAAATCAGTATTTTGTGAAATTTCTGCTTGATTGACTTCTGTTAAGGATTTGAACGATATCTTTCTTGTTAAAATCAGAACTCTTTGGGATTCTTACTTGGTTGATTTCTATCTAAGGATTCAAATGATTCCTTCCTATAAAATTAGTACTCTTTGAAGATTTTACTGGTTGTTCCCAGTTAATTGCTCTGATTAAAATCCGTGTGCATAGATTTTATTGGTTTCCTTATTTATGACATTAATTGGACACACTTGCCTTAATTACTCGTCCGCGTGATTTTGTGATTCGTACTAATCCTTTATTTGGTCTGATTTGATTTCTTGCCTTAATTAAACTTCCTTGTTGTTACCATTGATCAATTACCCCTAATTAAGGGGTCTATCCCGAATTTCCTTATGATTAATTGATTCTGTGACCCTGTGATTGCCCTTAATTGACTGATTGCTGATTCTTTTACCTTATTTATCATACTCTTAAATAGCTACAAACACACGAAAAATAGTTCAGAATATGCACACACTCTCAAATTCTCTCTTCTTTCTCTGCTACATGTGCTAATTGTTGGTCTAGCCGACTGAAAGCGAAGGCTATACAATGGAACTCTACTTGATTTACATTCTGCACTTTGTTTCCTTAACTGGTATGTCTCTAGTTCAATTCTGAAACTCAACTTTATGTGTTCCTTTGTGTAAACCGCCTACTCCTGCACTAGTTAATTGGCTATGTATTTAATTGTCTTCCTGTTTGTTGGTTTACCCAGTATGTTTAAGTTTTGTCCTATCCAGTTCAAATGTTTAATCGAGCATGCATATATATCATTTGTCTTTTTTGCATGTTTGTTCAGTTCCTGTCTACTCCCCTCAACTAGTATGCTCATGTTAGTATCTTAGACTCATAATGTATTTGATTGATCCTAATTGATATGACTAATGCAGCCCTGTCTTCAACATGACTATTCCCACGCTCTGTCTCTATGTTTTAATTGCCTTTTACCATGACTAACTTGTCAAGTCCCTGAGTCAGTAGAATCCTAGTTGTTCTGTACAGTTGTTGTTCCATATGCTCCCCTTAAACCTTGTTCATGTGTTTCTGATATGAAGCTCTCTATGTTCCCAACCCCTTGACCCCCTGTTTTTAAACGATTGCTGAATGGTTGTGAGTCTGAGCACTCTGGGTTTGTGTGGTTGTATGTTCAATCTTTGTTCTTTTAGAATTGATTTCAAAACTGTTTTTCACTCTTGGATTTTTCCTAAAATTGTTTATATTCCTGAAAACCTTTTCACTCCTAAAAGTGTTATCTCTACACTGTCTTTAACAAGTTCTTTCAAACTATGTCCAACACTCTCACTTCTACTCTTAGATTCTTAAGTTTTGCCCCTCCAGTGTATGTACTGCCTAGGAATCCCTGAGATTCCTCCGAACTCTTGCACACTGGGGCTGGCCTTCTCCACACTGCACATAATCACTTCTCTATTCAAAGGAACTTGGTGTGAGCATTGCTTAGGATCCCTGAGGTCCTTAGGAAACTTTGACACACCAGGACACGCTATTTGGATATGAAATTCTTGGTATCTGAGATTGCTTTGAAGAACTGGTGTCTCCAGATTTACTTTGGGTCTATCTGCAGGCTCCCTATTGTATAGCTTATATTCATTTATGTAACACATTCAATTCCGGTTTGTAATAATTATCTTTGTAAACAGATACTGGGGAAATTAGTAAAAGGGGAGGGATTCTTATATGACTTTTGTGGGGAAATTGGGTAGAAATCATGCTTTAGGTTATACTATGCTTATTTGTAGTAGAAATCATGCCCTTAGACCTATGTTATGTTACTTGCATAGAGATCATGTTGTAGGACTGTTGTGTTATTTGAAGTAGAAACCCTGCCTTAGGATAATTACGTTTTACTGGTTTTTGCGTATTAGAAAACATGTTGTAGCTCAGTACTTCATTATCATGAAGTTCTGTTTCTGCCTAATCATGATCACCTAGAAATCATGTTATTAAGTTACTGTTGTAATTTTGCCTAATAAAATATCCATTCTTTATGTGCATTAGAAATCTTGCTTTAGGACTGTGTTTACATTCGCTTTAGGCCATGTCTACATCCCCAAAATCAGTAATTGTCCTATCTATAAGGATGTTTAAAAGCAATTTCAGCACCTAGACAAGCATGTTTATAGGGTGCATTAAAACTTAAACTGTTTGCTTTCCTTTAGTCAATTTCCAGAATTCTGTTTTCATTTTTAGACAGCATGTTATAGGGTATCTCTGAGCCATGCCTAGGCAAGCCTATAGGTAACTAAGGCCTTATAAAAATGGTAAAATTATGCTTTGTTTAATTATTTGTGAACTGCCCAGATTCAGCAAGTCCTAAAATCAGTAGGCAAACTAATTAGGTCTCCACTGTCTCGCTTTAATAGATGTTGCATACAATCTGTTTCTTGCTCACATAGATATCCTGTTTTAGGACTTTGAAATGTCTGAAATCCTGTTGTTTGAGATGTGCTATTGTCTGAATATTTGAGGAGGTAAATGCGATCCTTTAATTGTTTCTTACGTGAATGTCCTATTTGTTCTTTCTTGTCGTTTAGATTTCCCCCCTTTTAAGCACTTTAGGAGAGTCTAGAACCACCTTAATTAGAGTTCTTAAACACCTCAAGGGCCATAAGAAAAGGGACGGGTAATGCACGCCTAGAACACGTTTAATTAAAATCACTTATAACCGCTAAGGGGAGGGTAATTGGGTAGTAAAAGGATATGATGACCCGTGCGCTAATGTCACGTGTAACCCCTTTAGTGGAGGAAGGATTACCGGGCATTGTACGGATGTGATCTATAGGCTAAATAACTTAGGACTCCTTTATCTTGTTTACATATGTGTGCTCAGATTGCCTATTTTACAAAACTCTTTTCATCTTACTTACATATGTGTGCTTAGACTGTTTATCTGTTATATGACTAATTTACTAAGTAAGTTTGGCCGGGACCCACCATTGTGGACCTCGAGGGGTGCCTAACACCTTCCCCTCAAGGTAATTTCAAGCCCTTACCCAATCTCTGGTAACGTAGATCGGTTTTCATGAGTTCCTTGCATTAGGTTCCCTAACGCACCATAAATCTGTTAGGTGGCGACTCTTCACTTTCCATACCCCTCTCCCAAGAGAAAGGGAGTTTTCCCTAATGAATGTCGAAACCCGATTCCGCAAGGAAAAAGGGGGGGGCGAGCGTGATAATCATCAAGGACCAGGTTCATTAGGTTATAAACATCACAGTCTAAAGTAAAAAGCACAACCTATTTTCCCCCTTTTGTCATCATCGAAAAGTTGCTTATGTTAAATAATCAGATATTAATAGATATCACTCATGTCCACTAGGGCTACTTCAAATGCAATCATGAGGTGAAGCATCATTTATCAATCTAATGATATTATCCAGCTAAGAAGCATCAACAAATTGTTAGAGCACAAAAACAGTTGATTATCATTGATACTAGTCATCCACAAAGCATAAAGAAAATAAAGATACTGGATCATGGGCAAAAAGAAAAAAATCCCATCCGGGTTGCTAGTTTGTATAGCTAGGCTAAGAAGTTCTTAAGTATGGGAAGGACCAAGTTCTTGGTTCTTGGCTTGAAGCAGTTTCAACATATCATGAAGAATGCCTTCATTCTTTTCCTTCTCCTTTGCAAGCTCAGCCCTGAGAGCATCTCTCTCAGTTTCTACTTCTGCCAACCTCTTCTTCAGCATTTCAATTTCAGCATCCTTAGCCCCTCTCTTGCACTTTATGTTCACAGGTACCTTTTTGGATGAACCGGGTTCATTGGGAGTAGTATGGACTTCAAAGTCACATGCAGTAAAAGTGTTTGCCCCAAAGGGATGCCTTCTAGTACTAACTTCCCATTTCTTGAGGGCTACCTTGAAGTGAGCAAGTATAGTCGTGAGAATTAAATCATAGGGTATGTCATGAGTTTTGGTGCCACTTAGAACCCTATCAAGAAGCTGGATGATAAACCAGGTCAATTGATTTTCCTCCCACTGTCCAGACATTCCATAAGGACCAGGTCCATTACTATGGAAATGTGTCTTCTTTCCTGTCCGGGCAGCACAACCTTGTTAACAAATTCAAACAACACTTTGTGGGGTGGCTTCATCTCACTTTTGTATACAGCCTTGGGCTGATGCTCATCTTTATTGTCACCAAACTTCCTTGTAATGGAAAGTGATGTGGGGAGATTTTCTAGGCTTGGTCATTTTAACTTTTTGTGTCATTGTACTCTTCAGTAGGTACTCCTAGAATTTCTCCCAATTCCTTGTCATCAAAGCTCATAGTCACCCCCTTTACCACACTGGAGACTCTGCCATTTTTGATCTCACAATTTACCATGAACTCCACAATATCAATTCTGGCAAGCTTTCCATCCATCTGAAGGACCATGTCCTTCCAATCCTGCTTTTTTAGTTTTTCCAGCAGCATCATCATGCCCTCCTCTTCCAAGTACCTGATGAGTCTACCATTCAAGATGGTTCTTTTTTCAAACTTAACCATCTTATCATACTCTTATCAGATTCCTTTTCTTCTTCTCTCTTTTCTTCCTCTCTCTTTTCTTCCTCTACTACTTTCACCTTTCTAGACTTCATGGCAGACCTGGTTCTTTTTGCTTAGGTAGAAGGCTCTGCAGACTTTGTCTTCGAAGGAGACTTCTTTTTTTATTTGGAGTCATAGCGTCCACCTCTTCTACCTTATCTTCATCATGAAGGTTTTAGGTCTATCTCCTCAATTTAAACTGCCTCAACAGGCTCACTCACTTTCTTCTTTCCATTTGCAGGAGATTTTCTTTTACTTTCTTTTAAGGCCTTTTTAAGTTCAGCGTCACTCTTCTTCTTCTGGCTCCTTGTAGCTCTTCTTCTTGTGGGAGGAGTCTCTACAGAATAGAAGAGGCAACCTTTCTCTTCTTGTTTTCCCTAGCAGTTCCAAGGATTTTAACTCTTGAACTCTTCTTGCTTTTTAGATTATAGCTGTCAAACACGCGTTTCAGTAGGTCTTCGGAGGGTTCCTGTACTTACGGAACAGGTTCTTGAACATTCTTCCCCAACTTAACCAACCCCTCAGCAGTTTCTCCAGACCCACTCCCTCCTTTTCTCTCAAACTTTCTTCCTCTCCAGCAGATTCCTCACTCCACACTACCATAACTCCTGTTTCTTCAGTCAAACTAACAGGAGTGGGTGAAGATTCAGCCACTCCTTTGCCCATTCCCCTCACATCACTTTAAGCACCCTCGCTCTTTTTTTTTAATTTTATTTTTACCACCCATTTTCCTAAACTCAGTTGTTTCAACCCCAACCATAAATCCTACCAGAACAAACCTATTTTCCACATTTTCAGTAACCTCGGAGATTGTCTCAAATGTAATTTTTGGACTAGAAGTTACCTGCTCTATTTTAGATGAAACAATTTCTTCCTTCTCAGTTGCAGACTTGATGGAATCTTCAAATTTTTGGGGTTCATCTACTTGACTTGCCCTCAGTTGCTCATTGATTTTCTTGATTTGTTCTCCTCCAGCGACTACTTTGGGAGCAAGTATCTCGAATCTCTCTTTCTTAGAGATAGGTGTGGTTGAGGGTGTGATACGCCCAAATTACACCTTAACAAATGGTGTAAAGCGATCGATGTCAAATATAATAACCCAACTAGGTTGGGGTCAAATCCCATATGGAATAAGTGTGAAAAGATTACTTGAGTAGTGTGAAACTTGACTTAAATCGTAATTCTATTGGCAAAATACATAAGTTACCCCTTTAATTATCGACCAAATCCCTATTACACACTTTTTGCAAACAAAAATTACCTTACACACTCAACCTTTTCATAATGTGCCTAAGACACACCATTTTTTTGTTGACCAATTTTTCAAATTATGTGTAACATCACGCACCATTAAAATTATGACACGTGTCATAACTCAAGAAAAAAAATAAAACACTTAATTTACACCTTAATTAAAAATTCTTTCTTAAATAAACAAAATAAATAAAAGGATCTCCCTCCTCAACGTATCTCTCATCTTTCCCGACCCCCACTTTTAGTCATCTTCCCCATTAAATTTTTTCTGCCATTAAAGTTATTGCCACCACCTTATCACCACTACTGTCAGCAGCAACCACCACCAACATTAAGTTTTAGAACAAAACCCACAAACGCCAAAACCCCGTTTCTTCACACCTAAAATAAAATACTCAAGAAATTTGGATTTTCATTACACTCCATCGTATAGCTGATCTGAAAACAAAATTATGAAAATGCAATAATCATCGTCAACTAAATATGGAAACAAAATTATTAATCATCACCATATTAACTATGACACAAAATAAATGTATTGATTTTAAAAGATCTGGAAACAAGAAAGGTGAGTGTCGAGCAGATCTGGAAACAACATATAAATGCAAAAGAAAGAGAAAAAAAATGGAGAAATCAGTCATTGATTATAGAAAATCTGGAAACATTTCAGTAAAACTTGGAGGAAATAGATAGTTAATTTAGAATTTGGATTTAACTCTAAAAATGTTTGAGTGTTTCATAGCTTAATCTATAAACAAAATTTTATTAACTATCTTTTCGGAGTTGGGATTAGCCATATAAGTGGAGCGGTGAAGAATGGAATGCGAAGTACTTTCGTAAAGATAATCGGATCAAACTTTTAAAAGAACAAAACGAAACCAAAATTTTAGAAAAGTTAAACCAGTCAAATGGAAGTATCAAACCGAATTGTTTATATTGATTTGGTCTTCGATTTTGTCCAACTTAAGCACAATTGCATCTAAAGCATTTTAGGGAGGATGAAAACGGGTGCGGTGGCAGGGTGTGGAAGAGGACCTAACTAAAAATAGAAAAACAAGAAACGACTTAAAGAAAATTAAAAACAAAAAAGGTTGGACATGTGACATTTAAATAATGATTCACATCCAAAAAAATTATATTCACATGCCTCTTTTAGGTGTAAAACATGGATGTGCCAGCTGTACAAAAAAGTGTGTCTTAGGCACACTTTAAAGTCGAGTGTGTAAGATAATTTTTGTTTACAAAAAGTGTGTAACATGGATTTGGTCCATAGTTCAGGGGGTAACTTATGTATTTTGCCTAATTCTATTCTATTAGCTAAAAAGAGTGTTGTAATTGTGTGTATTGAAGACAAATATAATATTGTGAGATTGTAATTAATTTGATTAAAGGAACTAAGGTTGTGCCCCCTTCAATGGAATGTAATGCTATCGGTGTTAATATGATATATTTCTAATGAGAGGTCCTTTGATATGCAAATGATTTCTGAATGACTACTCAATATTTTTCAATACTCTTTATGATTTTTCCAAATATAAAAGAATTGCACTTAAGAATGATCAATATATTCCAAATAGAATCCACTTATTCCTAAACGATTCTATTAAACAAGGTTTAAAGCCTTGAGTTTTTTATATTCACTTTTACCAAACCCTAACCCACTTTTCCAAGTAAAGAAAGAGTAAAATGGAATTTGTTAATGTTTGCAACCACCAACAATAAATGAACCATGAGAAATGAATAAATATCAACCAACCATTATATATATTCAATGGTAAACACCCATTAACATTACACCCATTTAGGGTCCACAACCTTAGTACTTAAGACTAGCCACTCATACTAAAATACAAAGATAAAATAATAATTAAAGTCATAAAGCTTATAAAAGGGCAAGAATCTTTCTTCTAAAGCTTCCAAAATAATGGAGTATTCAATGCCTTCAATTGTACTCGTTTTTCAGACAAGATGGTCCAAAAAACCCTAGTAAATCTATTTGTAGTTGGCTAAAAGTCGGAGTCAAAATTTGTCAAAAATGTCCATGCAGAGCATTTATGTGGCCGCATACTTGTCGTAGATCACGTATGTGGTCCGCATATCTTCGAAATCATCGCATAATCTCAAGTCTCCAAACCCAGCCTTTGACTGCATTTCAATTATGCGGTCCGCATATCAATTTTGCGATCGCATTTTCCTTCACAGAAGTGCTTCTCAGCTTTCTTGATTTCAGTTATGCCGTCACTATGCGGTCCGCATAAGCGTTATGCGATCGCATAATGGATCACAATTTCTCCTCTTCAGTTAACCAAAAATCTGCTTCAGTCTGCGATGGTTATGCGATCCGCATATGCTTTATGCGACCGCATACTTGCATCATTTCTGCCCTTTTGTGGATTTTTGAATTCTTTTCCATGTTTTTGGGTCCTCAAGCCTCATGCACTGCAAAACACCAAAACTTCATAAGAATTAACTAAAAATACATTGAAATATGAACTAAAATATATGTAATTGGTATCAAATGTGCCGAAATTCTATGGCACATCAGGGTGTAGTTGAAGGAGTGGATGTGAATTCTTTGGATGGTGATGAGGGATTTTCAGAGATGTTATCCATTGATGGTTAGAGGATGAGAGAATATGAGTATGTATGTGTTTAGAAGCTGAGATAAAATAGAGATAATTGTTTGGTGGCTGGAAATTTAGAAGTGAAGAAACAACTAAGGCCAAATCAATATAAAGAGGGTGAATTTAATTGGGTAACGACAACTTTTTCAGAAGCTCAGAAGTCTAATCAAACTGGGAGTTAGATTGAAATGACCTAGAGGACTCTTCCTAAAATCTAGGCACTTATTTCATTTTGGTACTCTCTTTAGGTGAAACAGGTTCATTTTGTAACGGATAAGCTCAAGGAGGTTAGGATTAAATGGGACTCCTTTTGATCATAATCCAAGTATAATTATTTCAAAATATATAATGTGGAGAGTACGTACCATGTAATTTTGATGAACTAAGTTCTTCACTGAGAAATCTCTTGTGTAAGTTTGAATTTTCCAAGAAAATAAAGATAATATCATTAGAGATTAATGAGACATTTTAGCACATGGCACAATACTATACTGGTGAAAGTATATAACTAAGCAAAATCTAATCTGATTATGTACAAAATTCATAGATTTTCTAACCAATTTTTCCGAGTTAGAACTGGTTCCTTTTAGGTGATTTTTAATCATCCCTAATTCTAACCTATTCCTTTCAAAGTGATATCTACTTAGAGATTTTGTGAATATGTCAGCTATTTTCTAGTCAGTAGAATAAAATTTCACAGTGATCAAACCCTTTTCATAGATTTCCCTCAAAAAGTGATGCCTAACATCTATGTGCTTAGTTCTTTTGTGATGAACTAGGTTCTTGGTCATACTAATTGTAGCAGACAAGGCCAAATTTTTTTCTTTTTGGTGGCGCAAGACACAAGAGAGGAGCCAAGAAAGTGTGCAATATCTGAGGTGCTCTTTGTATCCACAAGGAAACCTGCATAATCAGCATCAACATATCCTACCAAGTTGAAATTACTAACTTTTGGGTACCATATGCAAAGATCAATGGTTTCTTTTAGGTATCCCAAGATCCTCTTGGCAAAAATAAAGTAATACTTCTTTGGATTTGCATGAAATCTAGCACAAAGGCCTACACTGAAAATAATGTCAGGTCTACTAGTGGTGAGATATAACAAAGAACCAATCATTCCCCTATACTACTTCTGATCAACGGATGAACTAGGTTCATCTATATCCAATTTTGTGGCGGTTTCTATAGGTGTGTCAATTTCTTTGGAATCTTCCATTGTAAACTTTTTAAGCAACTCTTTCACATACTTTTGCTGATGGATCATAGTTCTATTTCAATTTTATTTAATTTGTAAGCCTTAACAGAAATTAAGCTCAAGCATCATGCTCATTTCAAATTCTCTCCCCATTAATTTAGCAAATTCTTTACTTTACTTATCAGTAGTTGCCCCAGAGATTATATCATCAACATATATCTGAACTACCAGGATATTTTTACCCTTTTCTTTCAAGAACAAGGTATTTTCAATTTTACCTATCTAGTAGCCATGCTCAAGCAAGAATTTTGACAATCTGTCATACCATGCTTGTGGAGCCTGCTTGAGCCCATAAAGTGCCTTGTCAAGCTTGTACACATGATCAGGAAGTTTGTTCCTTTTGAAGCCCGGACGTTGCTTGACAAACACTTCTTCCTTTAGATAGCCATTGAGGAAGACACTCTTGACATCCATCTGATGGAGAGTGAATTCATTTAAGCAGCAAAGGCCATGAGAAGTTTGATTTCTTCCAGTCTTACACCTGGAGCGAAAGTCTCATCATAGTCTATGCCCCCTCTTGACTATATCCTTGAACCACCAATCTTGCCTTGTTCCTTGTAACTGTTCCATCTTCGTCAAGTTTGTTTCTGAAGACCCATTTTGTGCCAATTACTAATCCGATCTTGGGTCTTAGCACCAGATAACAAACATGGCTTCACTCAAATTGGTTGAGTTCATCTTGCATTGCATCACCCAGTGTGCATCTTGCAAAGCTTCAACAATATTTTTAGGTTTAATAAGAGATAAGTAAGCATCAAAAGCACAAGGATTCTTCAAAGAGGATTTGGTTTTGATTCCAGAGGATAGATGAGTGATTATGTTCTCAATAGGATGAGAACTTTGATACTTGTAAGGTTTCACAACCAGCTGGTTTCCCCTAGATGTTCCTTCAATTTTTTGTTGTTGAGGAACGGGTTCATGGAAAAGTTCCCTCGAGGGTTGAGGATCAGTTCCTCTTTGTTCAGTTCCCCTTGTCAGGTTGCCCTAGGCGGAAGGACCTGTTCCTTCCTCTGGTGTAGCTTCAGTCTGGGCGGTGGTTTTATTTGTGTTTCTTACCAGCCCAATTGCTTTATAATCATGTTCCTGCCTCTCAGAAAGAATGTTAGTTTCATCAAAAATCACATGTGCACTTTCTTCTAACATAGTTCTTTTGTTATAAATCTTATAAGATTTACTATGTGAAGAATGTCCCAATAATACTCCCTCATCACTTCTGGGATCAAACTTACCTAGGGAGTCTTTACCATTATTGTGCATGAAACACTTGCAGCCAAATGCACTAAGATGGGATATATTTGGCTTTCTCCCTTTACGTTAATCATAAAGAGTCTTCTCAACAAGAAGTCTAGTCATGCACCTATTTATGATGTAGCATGCAGTGTTCATAGCTTTTGCCCAGAAGCTATGGGGCAGTTCACTAGAAAGAAGCATAATCCTAGACATTTCTTCCAATGTCCTATTCTTTCTTTCAACTACTCCATTTTGTTGTGGAGTCCTAGGAGCAGAAAAATTATGATTTATGCCATGCTCATCACAAAATTCAGCAAATTTAGCATTCTCAAATTCAGTACCATGATCAGACCTAATTGATGCAAGTTGATTACCTAGTTATTTCTGAGTTTTTCTAACAGAAAAAGTGAACATTTCAGATGCTTCATCTTTATATGTTAAAAACAGTGTCCAAGTAAACCTACAATAATCATCAACAAGCACCATAACATATCTCTTACCACCTCTACTTAATGTTCTCATTGGCCCATAAAGATCTATATGGACCAGTTCCATCGTCCTGGTAGTGCTTACCATTTTCTTGCTTTTGAAAGAGGATCTTACCTTCTTCCCCCTTGCACAAGCCTCACAAACTTTATCTTCCTTGAACTTGATGTTAGGCAGTCTTATCACCAAGTCCTTGGAGACTAGTTTGTTGAGTTGGCTTCGAATGACATGTCTAAGTGTTTTGTGCCAAAGGAGGGTATCATTCTCCAACACACTTAAGAAAGTGAGTTCATTAGCTGAAAGTTTGTACAGATCCACAAAACATATGTCGTTCACTCTTTTTCCCTGCAAAACTATCTTGTCAGTGGTAAGATTAATCACAAAGCATTTTGTAGAGGCGAATTCTACCATGTTACCTCTATCACACAATTGTTATACACTTATTAGAGTGTACTTCAGTCCATCTATCAAGTAGACGTTCTCCATAGAATTAGAATTAGTCTTACCTACCTTTCCAACCCCAATGATCTCACCTTTCTTCTCATTTCTAAAGAAGACATTACCTCCTTTAAGGTCCTCAAGTGAAAGGAACTGGTTCTTGTTTCCTGTCATGTTCTTTGAGTAGCCACTATCCATGTATCATATTTGGCTGCTCCCTTTCACTCGAACCTACAAAAGGAAATCAGGGGTTAGTCTTAGGAACCCAAAATAGTTTGGGTCCCTTTCTATAGGCAAAAGGGTGAATCAAATTCTTTTTAGCCCATCTTGGCAGCCTATTATCCCCTTGAATAAATTCTTTGTTCTTTTAACTTGCCTTTTCTTTTGTAGTGTATTCATTTTTATAGTGACCTATTTTACCACAATGTGTGCAAATCTTGCTCTCAGGAAATGTGAGTACTTTCTTTTGGGATCCACTTAGGTGTAAGGTTCCCAAAGACAAGTCCTCTTCTATTGCTACCATGGTGTTCTTGTAGCCATGAAAGTGCATCAGAGGACATGTTCTATTTACAAGTTCTGCCTAGCTCATGCTTGACCTTGCTTAGATCCTCCTCTAGGATTCTTACCTGATCATCATTTTTGTACAACTCATCTTTCATTTTCCTACATTTTTTTCTAAAGTGAGTTGTGCGTGATCAGCTGTCCTTTTATCGATTCCTAATTTCAGTTTTAGATTTTCTGATAAAGTTCTAGGACAATTGTGTTAAGTTCATGAACCTAGTTCTTCAACACAACATTTTCATTTTTCATTTTCACAAGCCCTAAGTTCCATGTTTTTGCACTTAGCTTTTAAAACCACACATTCTTTTGACAGTTGTTCCTTTTCCTAATTAACATCCTCAGATTCATCAATTAGCTCTAGCAACAACTCAGATAAACTTTCTTTAGACAAAAAATTAATTTTGTCTTTAAGATGAAGGACACTTACCTCAGTTTCTTCATCACATTCTCCAATGGTCATAAGTTCTCGTTCATCATCATCATCATCATCACCATCTGAGCTTTCTCACCAAGCAGCGACCATAGCCTTGGTTGATCCTTTGTTGTTTCTTTTCTTGGGTTGAACATGTTCCTTTTTCCTATGGCTTCATTAAGTTCTTTCATTCTTCGATTCAATTTCCCACAAACGACAGTTCTTGATGTGGTGATCAGTCTTTCCATACTTGTAGCAGCTATCATTGGTTTGTTTCTCAGGAGCTTTTGACTTGATGTAGCTTCCACTTCTTGAAGAACCCTTTCCTCTCCTTAGGTACTTCTTGAAGTCCTTGGTGATCATATCCATTTCATCATCTTCCAGATAAAAACCTTCAGTGATTCTGAGTGCCAAGCTCCATTTCTTCTTAGGTACATCCATCTTTATGGTTTGTCTCCTAAGTTCATAGGCAGTGAGATTTCTAATTAATTAATCTAGTGGGAGAGTGGCAATATTCTTTGATTCCTGGATAGCAGTGATTTTTCTCTACCAAGTGATAGGAAAGACCCTAGTCAGTATCTTATTGACTCTTTCTTCTTCAGGAATAATCCTTCCAAGAGATTTTACCTCATTTGTTAGTATAGTGAACCTTGTGTACGTATCTTGAATGATTTCTCCTTCCTTCATAGCAAAGTTCTCATACTGAGAGTACAATAGAGTTCCCCTAGATCTCTTCACCTGAGTAGTTCCTTTGTGAGCCACTTCCACTGTATCCCAAATTTGCTTAGCAGTGGCACAACCTTGGATTCTGCTGTACTAATCTGGACCAAGTCCACAAACAACCCATTTCTTGGTTTTAGCATTCTTCTCCCACTTCTTCAAGTATTCAACAGTGCAATCCGCTCTTGTATTTGGCACATCTACTCCTTCAGCATTTTTATTCAAGGTAGCCAGTGGACCATCAGTTACAATGTCCGATAGCTCATAGTCCTTTCCTTGAATGTGATCTCTTATTTCGTTTTTCCACCAAGAGTAGTACCGGCCATTAAAGAGTGGTGGCCTAGCAGTTGATTGCCCTTGCCAGTTTCCAGGTGGTGCACTCATCTTGATCTTCTCCTAAGGTGTTAGCCTCTTCAAGGATAACCCTCTATGATACCAATTGATGTTTTATATTTCAATGCAACACAAGTGGGGGATGATTTGTGTGGTGTCAAATATTCACGTGCAGAGATTATAGATGGACCTAATTCTTCTATGTGTTCCTTATGCTACTGTTGCATAATAATAAATGCAGAAAGTAAAGAACACAAGTATTTTTACATGGAAAACACCCGACTCAAAATGTGAAAAAACTACGACCTACTACTCAGTAGGATTTTACCCAACACTTCACTAAATCACTAAGCCGAAACAACATTACAAAACTATTTGTAAACCTAAGGATTACCTCTAATCCCGTTGTGGCAACCAACCTCTAGCTGTTGCGATAACTTCAAGTTAACTCTAACTTGCATACAACACTCAGAGTACCTAGTACAATTGCTTCTAGGTAATACTGAAAGGTACAACTTGAAAGCCCTACTACAATGAAACTATAAAAGATAGACACTTGGAACATGTTCATCTATCTGGTTCATGTAGCTTCAGGTTTGTACACTTGAATCACACAAGAATTGCTTGCAAAATGCCTTGCTATTTTTCTCTCAACTCTCATTTAACTTCTGCGTTTGTGCATCATGTAAAATGAGAACATCCTGAAATATATAGAGTTAGTAGAATAGGAAATAACTAGAGTTCCAATGATATACTCCTCCTTGGTGGAATAGTTCTAGCTATCTTCAACTTCTAAATCCTCCCTTATCTTGGTTAGAGTTCTCTTCGAGTAAGGAGTCCTTCTCCGTAGAACTTATGAAACCTTTCATTCAGGAGATATCAGATGTAACATTTAAGTTTATCTCCTTCACGTGCATCCCTTGTGCTCGAATCTTCCCGTGTTTGTGTACACTGTGTATGGACCTCGTTCATGCTTGAGTTCCTTTGTCAATCATCAAAACAAAATTCACTTGGGCGAATTTGACCGCATCATAGAGAGTCAGTATGATGATCCCTATTTTCTTTTCCTTAAGGTCACGATTCAGCAATGTGGTGCCAAGGAGGTTACTATTAGGGATGATGGGGGTGTTGAGAATGCATGGTCGAATCTGCATACCCAATATAGATGGGATGCGTAAGTTGATTCATGAGGAGGCCCAAAATTCGCGGTATTCCACTCATCCGGTTGCCACGAAGATGTATATGTACATGAGAGAGCACAATTGGTGGAGTAGGATGAAGAAGGATATAGTGGGGGTTTGTATCTCGGTGCCTAAATTATCAGCAGGTGAAGTACGAGCATCAGAGACCCGGAAGATTGCTTCACAGACTTGAGATTTCAGAGTGGAAATAAGAGCGTATCACCATGGATTTTGTAGTTGTCCCACAGACTTTGAGGATGTTCGATCCTATTTGGGTAATTGTAGATCGGTTGACCACGTCAGCACATTTCATTCCAGTTGGGACTACATATTATTTGGAGAGGTTGGCTAATATCTACATCCTCGATATTGTTCGCCTTCACGATGTGTCTGTGTCCATCATTTCAGATCGGGGAACACATTTTACATTGCAGTTTTGGAGAGTAGTGCATCAAGAGTTAGGCAGACGGGTTGAGTTGAGCACAACACTCCACCCTTAGACGGACGGACAGTCTGAGTGCCCTATTTAGATATTGGAGGATATGCTGCGCACTTGTGTCATAAATTCGGGGGTTCTTGGGATAAGTTTCTGCCACTTTCAGAGTTTTCCTACAATATAGCTACAAATAGAGCATTCAGATGACTCCGTATGAGGCTTTGTACGGGAGACGATGTCGGTCTCTGGTGGATTGGTTTGATCCGGGTGAGGCTAGGCTATTGGGAACTTACTTGATTCAGGATGATTTGGAAAAGATTAAGTTGATTCAGGATCGGTAGACAAAAGAGCTACGCCGATCGGAAGATTCGTGATGTTGCTTACATGGTCGGAGAGAAGGTACTTCTCAGAGTTTCACCCATGAAGGGTGCTATGAGGTTCGAGAAGAGTGGCAAGTTGAGCCCTCAGTATATTAGTCCTTTTGAGGTACTTGAGAGGATTGGAGATGTGTCTTATAGGCTTGCATTTCCACCTAGTCTATCAAATGTTCATGTGGTGTTTCATGTTGCTATCCTTCAAAAGTATGTCATCCATCTCATGTTTTGGACTTCAACAAAGTTCAGTTGGATGGTGATCTGACTTATGATGTGGCGCCGGTGGCCATTTTGGATCGGCAAGTTCGAAAGTTGAGGTCAAAGAACATAGCTTCAGTAAAGGTGCAGTGGAGAGTCAGCCAGTCAAGGAGGCTACTTGAGTGACCGAGCGGGAGATGCAGAGCAGATATCCATGCCTATTTGGGGCTTCAAGTATGATTCTAGACCCGTTCGAGGACAAACATTTGTTTAAGAGGGGAAGGATGTAATGACCCGACTGTTGTTTTGAGTGTTGTAGCCCTGTTCCCCCATTTACTACTTATTCTATGCTCAATTGTTGTTATGTGACTTTCCGGGGTGGTTGGTTTGGTTCCGGATATGTTTCGAAACGAGTTAGGACATTTAGTCCCAAGGTTAGAAGATTAAATTGAAAAGGTTGACCGAATGTTGACTTATGTGTAAACGAAATCAAAATGCAGTTTTGACGATTCCAATAGCTCCGTAGGGTGATTTTGGGACTTACGAGTGTGTCCGGATAGTAATTTGGAGGTTCGTACTTGATTTTGTCTTGAATTAGCAAAATTTGGAAAAATGAGAGTTTGGAAAGTTGAGAAGTTTTACCGAGAGTTGACTTTGTGGGTACATGGCTCAAATTTTAGTTCCGAAAGTTGGAATAGGTTTGTTGTGTCATTTATGATTTGTGTGCAAAATTTGAGGTCAATCAGAGTTGATTTGATAGGTTTCGGCATCGATTGTGGAAGTTGGAATTCACTAGTTTTCATTAGGCTTGAATTGGGATGCGATTCATGTTTTTGATGTTGTTTGATGTGATTTGAGATCTCGACTAAGTTTGTATCGTGTTTTAGGACTGGTTGGTATGTTTGGTTGAGGTCTCGGGGGCCTCGGTTGGATTTCTGATTGTTAACGGGTCGAATATGGCTTAAGTGTTATGCTGAGGTGCAACAGATCTGGTGTCGTCACACCTGCTGTGGGATTGGCGGCAGGTGCGGGATTTCAAAAGCGGCTAATTTAGCAGAGTTGCGAAGAGGAAGTCCACTGGGAGTCGTAGGCTTGGAAGGGTTTCTGCAGATATGGATGTGCATCTGTGTATGGTCGACCGCATGAGCGGATTTGGGCAGGCAAAGTTGGAGTCACAGAAGCGAGGAGTGGTTCGTAGATGTGGACCCATAGGTGCGAAGCAGGGACTGTAGGTGCACGAGCTCGACTGTTAAGTGGGTTTCGCGGAAATGAGGTTTTCTCCGCAAAAGCAGGAGCGCAGTTTGGGGATTGGAGAGTGAAATTTGAGGATTTGAGTGACGATATAGTGTCAGAATTTGGAAAATTTGGTATGGTGGGAATCGTGGTTGAATGGATGTTATGATTTAATAACTTTAATCGGATTCCGATACATGGGCCCGTGAGTTGACTTTTGAGTTGATTTTTTGAGTTCTGATTAAGAACTTGGCTTAATCATATGGAATTGATTCTTATAGCTTGTGTTGGTTGTATCAAGTTGTTTGTGGCTAGATTCGAGACGTTCGGAGGCTGAATCGCGAGGCAAGGGCTTGATAGAGGAGTTATTCGATTCGTGAGGTAAAGGCAAGGCCTGAATTATTGTGATAGTTACGTGCTATTGGGTGCGCACATGCATGGGGATGAACCATGTGCAGGCACCGGGGTCATATATTCATGTTTAGGTCGTGCTCGAACTCTTATAAGTCTAGAAATTGATTTTTGAGCTTAAAGCTATGATATCTCTCATGTTGTAATAGTTTATATGATCTATTTGAGGCATGCTGAGGCTACACAGAGGTTTAAATCACTGTGATAAATTTTTTTCGGTGATGAAATTGCCGATTTGAGTTATGATAGCATACTCTGCACATGCCTACACTTTAGCATGTCATTATACTAGTCCAGGAGCATGAGACTCTTATTTCATTCATCATATCATGTATACTTGCTTAACTGCTCATGTATGATATGTTTGACTGGAGCCCTGTAACTATGTCAGGCGTATTATGTTATTGGCACGTGAGTTGTCCGTGCAACACGTGAGTTGTCTGTGCGGATCCATATACTGATATTGTTGGCATGTGAGTTATCGATGAAACATGTGAGTTGTCTGTGCGGATCCATATACTGTGTTGACACGTGAGTTGTTCCTACGGGTTCTATGGTTAGCACGTGAGTTGTCCGTGCAACACGTAGTTATCCATGAAGTGTGTGGAATTTGCATTTTTTTGATCATTTATCTGATTTAATTGTTTCCTTCCTCTACATGCTATGACATTGTATAAACAGGGAAATTTGAGTAATTTTGCACATGCACACACATATATTCTTCTCATAAATTTTGATGAGTTGGTTTTAAATATTGTTCTGTGCTGGTTTAAAAAGGCAACACCACACTGAAATAGCTAGTATCACCAGTACTTTAAGCTTCTCTTACCCTACCTTGTTTATTTACGATACTTATTGAGTTGGTTGACTCAAACTACACTTTACACCTCGTGTGCAGATCCAGGTATTTCCGTGCACAGTGGTTGCTAATCTTGGAGTTTTACCCTTTCGGAGATTTCGAGGTAGCTGCTTCGGCATCCACAGACCTTGACTCGCCTCCTCTATCTCTCATTTTTATTTATAATGTTCCCTCTTAGACAGTGTTTCAGACTATGTTATTATATAGATGCTCATGTACTCACTGGCACCCAAATTTTGGTAAAGTCTGTATTCCATTCGTAGTTGTTCATATCAGCTATTTATGAGAATTATTGCTGTTAAAATTGTTTCATCTTATTTTAATATAAAAATGCCTAGTCTTATCGTGATTGTCGACTTGCCTAGTTCTGTGATAGGGGCTTTCACGACATGTTGAGTTTTGGATTGTGTTCATAGAACAACACCATAAAAAAAGAGACAACACAAGAACTTAGTTATTTGGAAGCTAATAATGATGTACAATAGACAGAGGGAACCGAATGGGCTGATGAATGCTGGAACGTCTAGCAATAATGAACCTGGTTCCTCCGTTGACCAGGAAAGAAATAGTACGACATACGGCTTGCAAGTGAGAAATTGAAAGCATAAAAGTACTCATCCAATTGAGAACATTTTCACCCCTGTGGATTCTAGAATAATGACGAGATCAAGAGTAAGAAATATTTGTGCCTTCTCTGCCTACCTATCCATGATTGAGCCTATGAACATTAAATAAGCTCTTCGAGACGCTGATTAGATCGTTACTAAACAAGAAGAACTTCATCTGTTTGAGAGAAACAAAGTATGACATTTGGAACCTCGAACAAGGGATAGAACAATCATAGGAATGAAGTGGATTTTCTGAAATAAGTTAGAAGATCAGATTACTATCACAAGAAAAAAGTCAAGGTTTGTGGTACAAGGTTACAATTAAGAAGAGGACGGAGACTATGATGAGACTTTTACACTAGTTGCTTGAATGAAGGCCATTTGGAAGTAATACATGGGGTTCAAATGTATGAAATGAATGTTAAAAGTACATTCTTTAATGGGTTTTTGAAGGAAGAAATGTCTATGCACCAACTTTCAGGTTTTGAAAGTCATGAGTTTTCTGATCATGCTTATAAGTTAGATAAAATATTGTATGGATTAAAGCAAGCACCTAGAGTATGGTAAGGGAGATTGTTAAAATTCCTTCTTGAGACAGGTTCACAAGAGGTAAAGTTGACAACGCTGTATCTTTGATGAAGATAGGAAGAAACTTTCTAATTGTCTAAATATACATTGATGATATCATTTTTAGTGCTACTAATGAATCCTTGTATAATGAATTTCCAAAATAAATAGGAAGTGAGTTTGACATGAGCATGATGAAAGTACAAGAGGTGGATGAATTTTTATCCGTTCTTTTTCTTTATCTAAGCAATTGACTGATTTTTCCATTAGTCGACTAGATCTTTGGAGTAGAAAAAAATTATTGGTAATGATTTAATCAAAGTATATGTCTTCCGATGGACCTTGACTGCATATATATGACTTGAGGGAAAATCTTCTTTGATATGTGCATATCTTCAGGGGATGGGCAACCAATGGGAGTTGATCCTTAGAATGAACCTTAATTGATTCTTTCCAAGATTACAGTTAGAACTTACATATGCTTGAACCCTGAAATGTGGTGTGATGACTGTTGCTTCCTTGAATGTCATAATTAAGCATCCTCAGCAGATCTTCCATACAAATGTCTGATTTGAGTTCCCTTAACTTACGTAAAGAATAAAGACAAAATATGAATCCTCCTTGATGCTCACAATCACAAGCGCGATTGATTCTTCAATATTTGCTTCTGGATCTTTTGGTAGGTACCTGATTTCCTCTTATCTCTTAGCTTTCCATCTTTGGATCCTTGATTTCTTCCTTCTTCTTTCTTGGCCTTCATTATTTGGATCTTTGATTTTTTGCATTAAAAATAAATTATTTTTCCATCATTCAAATATAGATCTAACAATATCCCCCTTTTTGATGATGATAAAAAATAACTTAATTAATTTTACTTCCCTGTTTGTTTTATTTTGCAGTCCGCTCCCCCTCAACTTGCTGGCAGGTCTTTATGTTCCATGTCCTGACTTATGCGTGGGCTCCCCCTTAACTTGCTATGTTCCATGTCATGACTTATTAGTAGGCTCCCCCTCAACTTTCTATCGCTCCATGTGAGTTGGTTGGTCGATTTCTTCCCAGCTAGTTGACTTGAATTTTTCCTGCAAATGGTTTGGTCGACTTCTCCCGAACTAGTTGACTTGAATTTTCCATGTAGATGAGGTTGTACCTTTTCTCCCCCTTTGGCATCACTCAAAAATAGGGCTAAACAGGTTGGATTACTAGAAGTTTAAAAAGTTTAATAATTACAGTCATCCAAAACAACTAAAACATTTAAGCATCCAAAAAAAACATCCACAACATAAGCAAAAATAAGGATTGAGTAAAACAACCAACATATATCTACGCCAAGGAAAGTAGGTAAGGGTATTGCATATGGGTTATTTGAGGCATTCAAAGCTTGCATTCGTTTTGATTGAGATCTCATCAATACGATCATGAACTTTTCTGAAGGATTTTATTTCTTTTTTCTCGGTCTTTTGAACCATGACTCGCAACTTCGTCACATATGAACTTGTTTCTTTAGAGACCTCATAGATATCTCCAACGGTGGACTGAGTGGTGAGGAGCAAATCCTTGATAGCAGTCAACTTGTCCTCAAGTGCAATAATCTTCTCAAGTAACTCTGGATCATTCACAACAGCCTGAAGAGTATCGGCTTTTGTCTTGGAGCTGGAGGGCACCATTTTGGCTTCAGTTTCCTGCTTCTTTATCAAAACTATCCATAACAATATAACTCATGCTGACGATTGCTCTAGTATTGTAGCACTTAGAGACTGAAATATACGGGTGGTTTAAGAGAGAAATATTGAAGGCTTCGAGGAGATCAGTGATGACCATTCCATAGGGAAGACTCGATGGTTCTTCAAAGCATTCAATCATAAAATTGATTACCCATGAGGAAAACTTCACTTTGTGCTTTGTATGAAGACAATAGACCAATGTGTCTCTTTGAGATAGAGTGGTGTGAGATCATGTTCTAGGGTGAATGGTAATGGAAACAACATGGATAAGAACACGAGTTTCAAAATTAATATCACTGGTCCCTAATTAATTTGGAAATGAGTTAGGCATAGATTCAATGAGGTCTCTTTTGGCTAGTTCAAATGAGACTTCAAAATATTTAGGAGTAACCAGAACTTTTACATTGAAACGGAGAATCGAAGGTAGAACAATCTAGAACAATACGCCGACCTTATGCTAAGGACTCAATCTTTTCAGATTCAGGGGAATGAAGGTTTGCGTAGAAAATTCAAACAAGATATTCATAAACCTTTTGAGGGGTTA
The DNA here is from genome assembly GCA_005239505.1 of Nicotiana paniculata. Lineage (NCBI taxonomy): Eukaryota > Viridiplantae > Streptophyta > Magnoliopsida > Solanales > Solanaceae > Nicotiana > Nicotiana paniculata. Next base: position 31,428 of record MDKI01283297.1, read on the forward strand.
GAATAAAGAAATTTACCCATCCCTGAAAGTCAAAGAAAACTTTTACCTTGAAATTTAGGGGTTCTATATCCTCCAGGTTGACGACTCTTCCATGAGCTATTGATTTTCCCTTGAAGGCAAAAAAATTGTCTGTGTTAGATGTATCCCAGTAGCTCACTTCAGATTCCAGCAAGCTGTCTAGGTCTATCTTCAATTTATTTAGGGTGATAGCTTTAACTCCTTAATTCGTAGGACCCTTCCTTAGGGATTTTTCAGTAGATCTGCGAGCATCGTCGGAGAGGTCTTCCATAGAAGATGAGAAGTCCTCAGAGTGATCAGACCCAATAGTGACGGGTTCTGATGGTTGAGAGGATAACTTCCCTTTGGAGCGAGTGCTTTTGCGAGTGGAAGCAGGAGGGTTCTTTAAAGCTTTAGCCATTATAGTGTGGGTGAAGATTATAATGTGAGGGGATAAAGGAGATAAGTCTTCTATATATATATATATATATATATATATATATATATATATATATATATATAGAGAGAGAGAGAGAGAGAGAGAGAGAGAGAGAGAGAGAAACGTGAAGAGGTGTGACTAAGCCGATGTGACTGATAGATGTTAAGAAAGGGAAAAGGCATATATGATTGATTTAGTTTCAATCTCGAGATACGGAAAATGTGTGAATAAGGTCTACAACATTAATGCTACTGGAGGGAGAAAATGAATGATGAGATACGTCAATAAAGAAGATTTTCTACCAAAATTACTAGCATACAAAACCTTTAAAAATACAGAAAACTTGAAAGCCTATTTAGGAAAAGCATACCAATTAATTCCTTAAGGTTTTGAAATCTATCTTCTAACAGAGGCTTAGTGAAAATATCGGCTAATTGATCATCAGTACTAACGAATGATATTTCAATATCACCTTTACGAACATGATCTCTAATAAAATAATGCTTGATATTTATATGTTTTTTCCTAGAATGATGCACATGATTTTTTGACAAGAAAATAATACTCTAGTTGTCACAGAAAATTTTAACTGGTTTAAACGAAAAGTCATAATCACTTAGTTAGTAAGTCATCCAGAGTAGTTGAGCACAACATTGTCCAATAGCAATGTATTCACCTCAGTTATGGATTTTGCGACAGATCCCTATTTCTTGTTGGTCGAGGAGATGAGAGATTTCAGTTGGCATGTTCCACTTGTGTTTTTTCTATCATCTTCATCTCATGTAAGATATGCATATGAAAATCCTTCAAGCTTAAAACTGTTAAGTTGTGGGTAACATAAGCCATGTGATGTGGTTCCAACAAGGTATCTAATAATTCGTTTAACCGTAGTTAAATAAGATTCTTTAGGAGTTGAGTAGAACCTGGCATATTTACATACACTATACATGATGTCAGGTCGACTAGCAATTAAGTAACGAAGAGATCCAATCATCACAATAATTTGATTCATCCACAAGCTTTCCTTCCTCATCTTTGTCAAGAGTGGTGGCTAGACTCATAGGAGTTCTAATAGACTTTGCATTGTTCATTCCAAATTTTTGTATCAGTTCTTTCGTGTACTTCATCTGACATATGAAGATACTTTCGTCTAATTGATGAATTTGAAGTCCAATAAAGAACTTTAGCCTTCCATCATGCTCATTTCAAACTCGCTTTGCATGAGATGTAAAATTCCTTACACAAATCAGAGTTAGCACTTCCGAAAATAATATCGTCAACATAAATTTGAATAATGAGATTTCCTGATAATGACCTTTTTATAAAAGGAGTTGTTTTAATATTACCTCTTGAGAAACTATGATTAATAAGAAAACTCAATCTCTCAAACCAAGCTCTAGGTGCTTGTTTGAGTCCATAAAGAGCTCTTGTCAACTTAAACATATGATAAGAAAGTTGTGAGTTTTTAAATCTAGGAGGTTGTTTAACACAAACCTCCTCATCAATTAAATCATTTAAAAATATACTTTTAAAATCCATTTGAATTAATTTTAAACCTTTAAAAGAAGCATATGCAAGTAATAAACAGGTTGATTCTAACCGAGCAACCCGAGCAAATGTTTTGTCATAGTCGACACCTTCCTGTGGAGAGTAAACTCTTGCGATTGACCTTGCTTTGTTTCAGTTACTTTGCCTTCTTCATTCATTTTGTTCATGAATATCCATATGGTTCTAATTATTGTCGCATTTACTATCTTAGGTACCAATGTCTACACTTGATTTTTTTCAAACTGATCAAGCTCTTCTTGAATGGCTTGTATCCAACTGAAGTCTTTCAGAGTTTGATCGACTTTCTTTATCTCTATTTGAGATATGAGTGCAATATTGGTATTTTTCTTTAAAGCTCCTATGGTTTTCATTCCATCATTTGGATTTTCTAAAATAAATTTTTGTGGACACTCAGGTTTGCTTATCCATTCGTTTGGTGTTGTCTTAGCATGTTGAGTAGTCGACTCTTTTTGAGATTCAACATTCTTGTCGAAAGCTTCATTAGTTGACTTTGAGGTTTCATTGTTGCTGTCAATAGATTCTCTTGGATCAAGTGGTTTACTGATTTTGGGTTGATTTTGGCTGACATCTTCATCACCTGCAATGACTCCTTTCTCGGCCATGGAGTTATTATCATACAATAAAAATGAACTAATTCCTCTACACACAAGGTACATTTATTATAGACTCTAAAGGATCTATTGTTATTAGAATAACCAAGAAATATTCCTTCATCACTTCTTAGATAAAACTTACCAAGATTGTCCTTACCATTATTGTGGAAAAAATATTTTCTTCCAAAGGGATGAAAGTAGCCAATTTTTGGTCATTTGCCTTTCAATAGTTCGTATGGAGTTTTTGTAACGATCCGACCGGTCGTTTTGATAATTTAAGCTCTGTTCGGTGGCATAAGGTCTTGAACATCTTCACATTGTGTATATCAACCTGCATGCATGGTTGGATTCAGTTACCGGATGATTCAGAGTCGAATTGGAAGAAGGATTTTAGTTTCGCAAGCTTAAGCGGTGGAATTTTACTTTCTTTGTAAACGGATCCGGAAGAAGTTTTGGATAATGTCAACAACTTTGTATGGTGATTTTAAGCTTAGGCGTGCGTCCGGATTTGGATTTGGAGATCTGTGGAGTAAATTGAGGCAATTCGGTGAAAGTTGGAACATTTGAGGGTTGAAAAAAATGGAGTGGTTTGACCGCAGTTGAATTTTTGGGTTTTTGGTGTCGAAATGCGATTCCGAGAGTTGGAGCAGCTCCGTTATGTGAATTGGGACTTGTCTACAAAATTTGGCATCATTCCGGGTTGAATTTATAGGTTTCGGCACGAGTTTAGAAGTTTAAAGAATTTAGAAGTTCATAAGCTCGATTCATGGTGTGATTCATAGCTTCGCCGTGTTTTGATGTGATTTGAGGCCTAAAGAGGGTTCGTATTAGAGTATGGAACTTGTTGGTATGCTTGGATGGGGTCCCGAGGGCCCCGGGTGTGTTTCAGACGAGTCGCAGATGAAGACCATGGTTTTGGGAACGCTGAGTTGTTCTGGTGTAATCGCACCTGCGGACGTTGGGCGCAGGTGCGATGGTCGCAGGTGCGAAGGAGGAGGCGCAGGTGAGAGCAAGGCTGGCCTGGGCAGTCTCCGTAGGTGCGGAAAAATGGATCGCACGTGCGGCTTTGCATGAGCGGGGAATGGAGCGCATGAGCGGATTGAGCGCAGGTGCGATTTGTCCATGCACACCTGTGGTTGCGCAAGTGCAGCTACGTGGTCGCAGGTGCGGAAGAACTGGCAGTGTCTTATAAACGAGGGTTTGCCATATTTCTTCATATTTTGAGTTTTGGACTTCAGATTTGGGAGCAATTTTCGGGGGTTTTCAAGCTAAACGAGTGGGTAAGTGTTCTTCATCTAGAATTTAATATATTCCATGATTTAGTATTTGTTTTTATCGTTAAATTGTGTTTGGTTGGGGAAAATGTTGGTTTTTGAAGAAAAAAATTCTAAAATGAAAAATCATGATTTGAAGGACTAAATGGTATCAGAATTCGATAAATTTTGTATGGTTGAACTCGTATCAGAATGGGTATTCGGCCTTTGTAAATTTGCCGAGTTCTAAGGTGCGGGTCCGAGGATCGACTTTTGGACCGATTTTTAGAATTTGATAAAGATTTAGACTTTATTATCCGGAATAGTTTCTTATAAGTTTTATGTGTTCTTTGAAGTTGTTCTAGTTTGTTTTGAGCCGTCTGAAGGCCTTTTCACCTGAGAGGTCAATTTTAGAGTATCGGGTTGTCGTCTTCGAGGTAAGTATCTTGCCTAGACTTGTGTGGGGGAAATTACCTCTTGGGATTGCGTCTTCTATGTTGTTTGTAGGCCATGTACGCGAAGTGACGAGTGCGTGCTCAGACTTATGTGTGGAAAGTTGGCCCTTTAGGAATCTTAGGCCCTTATATTCGTTGAGTAGGAACTGTTCTCGACATGATTGAATTTCCTAATATCTAGTTTCATTGTTACTTGCTCAAATGTAGGATTTCTTACTTTTGGATTTACTCCTATTGCCTATTTGACTCCTAATTGACTTATTAGAAGATTTTACTCCTTTTACTGTCATGCTAGGTCCTCTTAACTTCTTATCTTAAATTGTAATTATCTTCACCTCATCCTATAATTGTTTTGGTCTTAACTGAAGTATTATTATTTCCTGCTGCTTGTCCTTAAGTGAAAATTGTTGAACATCCTCATAACTTCTCAACCTTAAAAGAAGTTTAGATATTCTATACCTTAGTGACTTGCCCTTATATGGAGTTATCGGATTCATGTGAGTTTTCTAGTTGTTGAACCGTGCATTTGGGTATGACTCTTATACGTTATTTTTCTTCCGCGTTGAGCTGTCCTTATTATGCCTAGTATTCTTTATTGTGCTTATCCTTGTGAACTAGCCTTGCTTTTCTTGTGATCAAAGGTTCCTGAATTGATGTATCTACCATATCTTGTATTATTGTCAATCGTTGTTGTTGTACTTGTTGTGGTGATGCAAGAGGTTTCTGCCGTGCGGTTATGGTTATTGTGATGCACGTGGTTTCTGCCATGAGGTTGCCGATATGGGGGTTTGCACGAGGTTTCTGCCGTGCTGTATTTTCTATTGATATTGCACATGCGGCGTGACAAGGCAGGATATGTATATGTGGGTTGCGCATGTGGCGAGACAAGGTGGGAACATGTTTATGCACGTGTGGAGAAACAAGGCGGGCATATACTTTACCATTGCACACGTGATGAGACAAGGTGGGCTATGTTGGGGATTGTGTTTGATACTTGTGTTGGCCTGGGGGCATTCCTTGTGGTTGATATTTTGTACTGGAACACTTACTGTGTGAGTTTATTCGTGTGGAAATTTGTGAGATGACAATGTACGTGTTGCCCTTTTCTTCCCTTATGCTTATTGGTTGTTGAATAATGTTAGGACACCTGCACAAACATACACGCAGTTAAGTTCTATTAACGGATTTTGGTCTCCTTGTTGTTATCAAGTATAGATATTTTTATTGTACCTACCGTATGGGTGGAAATAACCCAATTGGCACGTGAGTCATCCGTGCAGTTAGCACTCGAATGAGCGCGCAAGATGCCATGTGTTAGGGTTCGAATATTGGGACCCGTAAATGGTGATTTGTCCGAGGTTCAGAACATCGTAGAGATTGCTACGAATTTGTTGAAGAAGTGGTTGAAGTTGTTGAGTCATTACCTGTCCGTGTTATATATTTACACTCCATATTTGTTTGTGTTGTTTCATGGATTCCGCTGGTATTTATTGTTTTTCCTTCTTTATCGAATTCATTGTATTGTTAGCTATATTGCGTAGCCTTTATGTGTATATCATTTTTCCATTTATTCCTATATTGATACTTGTTCAGTTTATTAGACAAGTGGGTGTCTTGACTAGTCCTCGTCACTACTCCACCGAGGTTAGTCTTGATACTTACTGGGCATCGCTGTGGTGTGCTAATTCTGCACTTCTGCACATTTTTGTGCATATCCAGGTATTGATCGTCAGTAGCTGCACGGATTCTTGCCGAGGAGACTCAAGGTAAACCCGTCGTCGCGTTCGCAGGCTTCGGAGTCACCTTCCTATTTTGCATTTACACTGTTTTTTTTACTTGTTTGCAAACAATTGTAATTAGAAGTTGTAGTAAACTCTACAAAGCTTATGACTTGTACTACCGGGTTTTGGGGAATATGCAATGTATAAAGAATTATTTATTATTGTTGTTATTCCAGGAATTTTAGGCTTACCTAGTCCTTAAGACTAGGTGCCATCACGATACCCAACAGAGGGAAATTATGGTCATGACAAGTTGGTTTCAGAGCTCTAGGTTAATAGGCGCTACGAGTCATAAGCGAGTTTAGTAGAGTCTTGTGGATCGGTATAGAGACGTCTGTACTTATCTTCGAGAGGCTACAGAACTATTAGAATAACTTCATTTCCTTCATTCCTATCATGCTAGTTTATTGATCCTAAATCTTGAAAAGTTTATCATTCCATTCTCTCACAGATGGTGAGGATGCGAGCTGCAGATCCTGAGGATGTCACCCCCGGTGCAGATGCCGCCAGGGGAAGAGGTAGAGGCCGATGAGGGGCACCTGCCGCAGCTAGAGCACATTCCAGAGTAGTCGTTGAGGAGCCGCCAGCAGTTCCAGCTGGGGGGGGGGGCAGGCACCGGAGGCGCCTGTTGTTACACCCGGACTACAGGAGACCTTGGCACGGTTCTGGGATATGATTGGTACCTTGACTCAGGCGGGGTTGATTACGGTTGCGCCAACTACTTCACAGAGCAGCGGAGGAGCTCAGACTCCCATCGCCCACATTCTAGAGCAGCGAGATCATGTTGGTCAGGTTCCAGGTGTCATGGCAACACAACCTGTGGTCCTAGTTCTGCCCGTGGTTAGGGCAACATCATTTGAGGAAGAACAACTTAGAATTGAGAGGTACAAGAAGTACCACCCTCGTACCTTCAGTGGATTGGTGACAGATGATGCCCAGGGTTTCCTGGAGGAGTGTCACCGCATTCTTCATACTGTGGGTATTGTGGAGACGACCGGGGTTGCTTTCATTACATTTCAGTTTAGGGTAGCAGCTTATCAATGGTGGCGGGCATATGAGTTGGGTAGCCCAGCCGAGTCAGCTTCACTTAAATGGGGTCAGATTTTAGAGATGTTCTTGAGTGAGTTTGTACCTCAGTCCCTCCGAGATGCATGGCACATGGAGCTTGAGCGGCTGCGCAAGGGCACTATGTCAGTATCAAAGTATGCCGTCAGATTCAGTGATTTGGCCAGGAAAGCACCTGCTTTGGTTGCTACAGTTAGAGAGCGTGTTCGTAGATTCATTGAGAGCCTCAGGCGTGATATTCGGTTCATCATGGTTATGGAGTTAGAGTCGGATGTTTTATTTCAGCAAGTGGTAGGGATTGCTCGTAGAGTTGAGGGCATGCTGGATCATGAGAGAGATGACAGGCGGGACTATGAGAGAGATGTCAGGCGGGGCTGTGAGAGGGAGGACAGACAAAGTCAGGAGGGAGAGGGAAGAGAGGTGAGGAGGCCTAGTAGGCAGGAGATATCTACTATTCCTTATTATGGAGACAGGGTTCGACACGGTAGAGGTTTTGTGGTCAGTCAGTTCAGTTTGCACTATCGGCTTCGCATGGAGTTTCAGGTACTCAGGAGTCTCAGAGTACTCGTTCTGCACAGTTTCCACATCCACGTCAGTAGAGTGGTTGTTTTGAGTGTGGAGATATCAACCACATGATGAGAGATTGTCCCAGGTTCCGGGAAGATGGGTTACATCAGGGTATTCACACGAGTAGGGGGCGCCCAACAGGGGGAGGCCCGACCCGTTGATGTGTTTCATATAGTAGACTGGAGTCCTTTGTGCCATACATTATCATACAGGTATGTTTTGATCTGTTACCCAGGAGCATATTTCGTATATTGTTTGGATTCTGCTTGTTGGGACGAGTTCCCTTATTTGTTGCTCCACTTGTGGATGAGTTCCATGATTAGCACTCTGTTTATGTGCTTTCCCGGATGGGAGGTTCTATGGGTGGTAACCCGTGTATATCATTTTTTGTTATTCATCACTTAGAGTGGTGAGGCTAGTGGTGAGTCCTTGTTGTTCATCATGGTAGACCTGATGTGATTTTTCCTGAGTATTCAGGTTACGAGCCGTAAGTTGATACTTTACCAGGTGAGAGTCAGTGAGTATTGTGATCTTGTTGGCAGAGCTAAGTTAGTGGAAGATTTCAATTGGTATGATATATATTCGATATGTGATTTAGAGTTGAGGGTGAGACCCTCACGATCTCTTGAGATTCGATGTGTTTGAACTAGGCTGAGTACTAGCAGAAATTATATCAAGACGGGGTCCTTGTGATTTGTTTATATGCTTTGATTCTTTCCTTGTTATATTGTTTTGTATGTTAGCATTGATAGAGATTTTTTCCTGTCGGGCTTGTTTGATAGTTTCCTTATGTGTTCTCTTTTCGCATTCAGTCATTTTTGTTCTGTGCTTCTTGAGTTTTAGCTTGCGGGATGTGTGCCCGGTGGTGATAGTTCTGGCTTGGTGATTCGGGTGTCAAAGTATGCGGTCCTCGTGTTTCTTTCATTATTATCAGTGTGATGGAGGTTTGAAACAGAGTTCTATCGGATATGAGGCTGATTGTCGGTGTTGAGTAAAGTTCGGGCAGCTATTGTGATCAGAAGTGTTAGTAAAGACCTATGTGTGGTGTGTTATGTTGTGTGGTCGTACCTTGTGGGCGTAGGCATGAGTTCATTTATCTAGTTGATACCAATACCGGATATGGATTTAGAATCGAGTCTTGTGGAAATGAAGAGAAGGTGAGAATGTGGGGTCCGAGGCTTATCGGTGTTGGTAGAAAGGCTAAATTGCAGTTGTTATGGTGTCATCAGTCTTATGTAGATTAGGGTGACATGGGATCACCCGCGGGCATGTTGAAAGTATGCATTCAGTGATTGGATGAGTTCGAGGTGAATCTTGGCACGTTCGAGGATGAACGTTTGTTTAAGATGGGGAGAATGTAACGACCCGATCGGTCGTTTTGAGAATTTAAGCTCTGTTCGGTGGCATAAGGTCTTGAACAGCTTCACATTGTGTATATCAACCTGCGTGCATGGTTGGATTTAGTTACCGGACGATTCAGAGTCGAATTGGAAGAAGGATTTTAGTTTTGGAAGCTTAAGCGGTGGAATTTGACCTTTTATGTAAACGGCTCCAGAATAAGTTTTGGATAATTTCAACAGCTGTGAATGGTGATTTTTAGCTTAAGCTTGCGTCCGGATTTGGATTTGGAGGTCCGTGGAGTAAATTAAGGCAATTCGGCGAAAGTTGGAACATTTGAGGGTTGAAATAAATGGAGTGGTTCGACCACAGTTGACTTTTTGGGATTTTGGGGTCGGAATGCAATTCCGAGAGTTGGAGTAGCTCCGTTTTATGAATTGGGACTTGTCTATAAAATTTGGCGTCATTCCAGGTTGAATTTATATGTTTTGGCACGAGTTTAGAATTTTAAAGAATTTGGAAGTCCAGAAGCTCGATTCATGGTGTGATTCATAGCTTTGTCGTGTTTTGATGTGATTTGAGGCCTCTAGCGGGTCCGTATTAGAGTATGGAACTTGTTGGTATGCTTGGACAGGGTCCCGAGGGCCCCAGGTTTGTTTCGGACGAGTCGCGGATGAATTCCATGGTTTTGGGAAGGCTGAGTTGGTCTGGTGTACTCGCACCTGCGGACCTTGGGCGCAGGTACGATGGTCAAATGTGCGAAGGAGGAGGCGCAAGTTCGAGCAAGGCTGTCCTGGGAAGTCTCCGCAGGTGAGGAAAAATGGAGCGCAAGTGCAGCTTCGCAGGAGCGGGGAATGGAGCGCAGGTGCGATTTGTCCATGCGCACCTGCAGTTGCGCAGATGCGGCTAAGTGGTCGCAGGTGTGGAAGTCCTGGAAGTGTCTTATAAATGAGGGTTTTCCATATTTCTTCATATTTTTAGTTTTGGACTTCGGATTTGGGAGCAATTTTCAGGGGCTTTCAAGCTAATCGAGTAGGTAAGTGTTCTTCATCTAGAATATAATATATTCCATGATTTAGTCTTTGTTTTTATCATTAAATTGTGTTTTTGGTTGGGGAAAATTTTGGTTTTTGAAGAAAAATTTCTAAAATGAAAAATCATGATTTGAGGGACCAAATGGTATCGGAATTTGATAAATTTTGTTTGGTGAACTCGTATCGGAATGGGTATTCGGTTTTTGTAAATTTTCCTGGTTCCGAGGTGCCGGCCCGTGGGTCTACTTTTGGAACGATTTTTAGAATTTGATAAAGATTTAGACTTTATTATCCGGAATAGTTTCTTATAAGTTTTATGTGTGCTTTGAAGTTGTTCTAGTTGGTTTTAAGCCGTCCGGAGGCCTTTTCACCCGAGAAGTCCATTTTAGAGTACCGGATTGTCATCTTCGAGGTAAGTATCTTGCCTAGCCTTGTGTAGGGAAAATTACCCCTTGGGATTGAGTCTTCTATGTTATTTGTAAGCCGTGTACGCAAAGCGACAAGTGCGTGCTCAGACTTATGTGTGGAAAGTTGTCCCTTTAGGAATCTTAGGTCCTTATATTCGTTGAGTAGGAACTGCTCTCGACATGATTGAATTTACTAATATCTAGTTTCATCGTTACTTGCTCAAATGTAGGATTTCATACTTTTGGATTTACTTCTCTTGCCTGTTTGACTCCTAATTGACTTATTAGAAGATTTTACTCATTTTACTGTCACGCTAGGTCCTCTTAACTGCTTATCTCAAATTGTAATTATCTTCACCTCATCCTATGATTGTTTTGGTCTTAACTGAAGTATTATTATTTCCTTCTGCTTGTCCTTAAGTGAAAATTTTTGAACATCCTCGTAACTGCTCAACCTTAAAAGAAGTTTAGATATTCTATACCTTAGTGACTTGCCCTTATATGGAGTTATCGGATTCGTGTGAGTTTTCTTGTTTTTGAACCGTGCATTTGGGTACGACTCTTATATGTTATTTTCTTCCTCGTTGATGTATCTACCGTATCTTTTATTATTTTCAATTGTTGTTGTTGTACTTGTTATGGTGATGTACGAGGTTTCTGCCGTGCGGTTGCTGATATGGGGGTTTGCACAAGGTTTCTGCCATGCCATGTTTTCTATTGATATTGCACATGTGGTGTGACAAGGCGGGATATGTATATGTGGGCTGCGTATGTGGAGAGACAAGGTGGGAATATGTTTATGCACGTGTGGCGAAACAAGGCGGGCATATACTTTACCATTACACACGTGACGAGACAAGGTGCGCTATGTCGGGGATTGTTTGTGATACTTGTGTTGTCCTGAGGGCATTCCTTGTGGTTGATATTATGTACTGGAACACTTGCTGTGTGAGTTTATTCATGTGGAAATTTGTTAGATGACAATGTATGTGTTGCCGTTTTCTTCCCTTATGCTTATTTGTTGTTGAATAATGTTAGGACACCTGCACAAGCATACACGCAGTTAAGTACTATTAACGGATTTAGAGCTCCTTCTTGTTATCAAGTATAGATACTTTTTTTGTACCTACCGTATGGGTGGAAATGACCCAATTGGCACGTGAGTCGTCCGTGTAGTTAGCACTCGAATGAGGGCGCAAGATTCCAAGTGTAAGGGTTCAAATATTGGGACCCGTACATGGTGATTTGTCCGAGGTTCGGAACCTCGTAGAGATGGCTGCGGATTTGATGAAGAAATGGTTGAAGTTGTTGAGTCATTAATTGTCCGTGTTGTATATTTACACTCCATATTTGTTTGTATTCTATTCAATCTTTGTGTTGTTTCTTGACTAGTCCTCGTCACTACTCCACCGAGGTTAGTCTTGATACTTACTGGGCACCGCAGTGGTGTGCTCATTCTGCACTTCTGCATATTTTTGTGCAGATCCAAGTATTGATCGTCAGTAGCTGCACGGATTCTTGCCGATGAGACTCAAGGTAAACCTGTCATCGCGTTCGCAGGCTTCTGAGTCACCTTCCTATTTTGCATTTACACTGTTTTTTTACTTGCTTCCAAACAATTGTAATTAGAAGTTGTAGTAAACTCTAGAAAGCTTATGACTTGTACTACCGGATTTCTGGGAATATTCAATGTATACAGAATTATTTATTTCAGAAAAAATTAGATTTTATTTATTATTGTTGTTATTCCAGGAATTTTATGCTTACCTAGTCCTTAAGACTAGGTGTCATCACGATACCCAACGGAGGGAAATTTGGGTCGTGACAAGTTGGTATCAGAGCTCTAGGTTCATAGGCGCTACGAGTCATAAGCGAGTTTAGTAAAGTCTTGCGGATCGGTACAGAGGCGTCTGTACTTATCTTCGAGAGGCTATGGAACTATTAGGATAACTTCACTTCCGTCATTCCTATCGTGCGAGTTTATTGATCCAGAAGCTTGAAAGATTTTTCATTCCATTCTCTCACAGATGGTGAGGACGCGAGCTGCAGATCCTGAGGATGATACCCCCGGTGTAGATGCCACCAGGGGCATAGGTAGAGGTAGAGGCCGACGAGGGGCACCTGCCGCAGCAAGAGCACATACCAGAGCAGCCGTTGAGGAGCCGCTAGCAGTTCCAGTTGGGGGATAGGCACCGGAGGTGCCTGTTGTTACACCCGGACTTCAGGAGACCTTGGCATAGTTCTGGGATATGATTGGTACCTTAACTCAGGCGGGGTTGATTCTGGGTGCACCATCTACTTCACAGAGCAGCGGAGGAGCTCAGACTCCCGTCGCCCACACTCTAGAGCAGCGAGATCATGTTGGTCAGGTTCCAGGTGTCATGGCAGCACAACCTGTGGTCCCAGTTCCGCCCATGGTTAGGGCAACAACATTTGAGTAAGAAGAGCTTAGACTTGAGACGTACAAGAATTACCACCCTCCTACCTCTAGTGGATTGGCGACAGATGATGCCCAGGGTTTCCTGGAGAAGTGTCACCGCATTCTTCGTACTTTGGGTATTGTGCAGACGAGCAGGGTTGCTTTCGTTACATTTCAGCTTAGGGGAGCAGCTTATTAGTGGTGGCGGGCATATTAGTTGGGTAGCCCGGTCGAGTCAGCTTCACTTATATGGGGTCAGTTTTCAGATATGTTCTTGAGCGAGTTTGTACCTCAGTCCCTCTGAGATGCATGGCGCGCGGAGTTTGAGCGGCTGCGCAAGGGCACTATGTTAGTATCAAAGTATGTTGTCAGATTCAGTGATTTGGCCAGGCACGCACCTGCTTTGGTTGCTACAGTTAGAGAACGTGTTTGTAGATTCATTGAGGGCCTCAGGCGTGATATTCGGTTCAACATGGCTTGGGAGTTAGAGTAGGATGTTTCATTTCAGCAGGTGGTAGGGATTGCTCGGAGAGTTTAGGGCATGCTGGATCATGAGAGAGATGACAGGCGGGACTGTGAGAGAGATGTCAGGCATGGCTGTGAGAGGGAGGACAGACGAGGTCATAAGAGAGAGGGAAGAGAGGTGAGGAGGCCTCGTAGGCCGGAGAGATCCACTAGTCCTTATTATGGAGGCAGGGTACGACACGGTCGAGGTTTTGTGGGTCAGTAAATTCAGTTTGCATTATCGGCTTTGCATGGAGTTTCGGGTACTCAGGAGTCTCAGAGTACTCGTAGTGCACAGTTTCCACATCCACGTCAGTAGAGAGGTTGTTTTGAGTGTGGATATATCAGCCACATAATGAGAGATTGGCACAGGCTCCGGGCAGATGGGTCACAGCATGGTATTCACACGAGTAGGGGGCGCCCAAGAAGGGGAGGCCTGACCCGTTGATGTGTTTCATATAGTATACTGGAGTCCTTTGTGCCAGACATTATCATACAGGTATGTTTTGATCTGTTACGGAGGAGCATCTTTCATATATTGTTTCGATTCTGCTTGCCATAACGAGTTCCCTCATTTGTTGCTCCACTTATGGATGAGTTCAATAATTAGCACTCTGTTTATGTGCTTTCCCGGACGGGAGGTTCTATGGGTGGTAACCCGTGTCTATCATTTGTTGTTATTCATCACTTAGAGTGGTGAGGCTAGAGGTTATTCCTTGTTGTTCATCATGGTAGACCTGATGTGATTTTTCTTGAGTATTCAGGTTACAAGCTGTGATTTGATACTTTACCGGGTGAGAGTCAATGAGTATTGTGATCTTATTGGCAGAGCTAAGTTAGTGGAAGATTTCAGTTGGTATGATATATATTCGATATGTGATTTAGAGTTGAGGGTGAGACCCTCACAATCTCTTGAGATTCGATGTGTTTTAACTAGGCTGAGTACCGGCGGAAATTATATCAAGACGGGGTCCTTGTGATTTCTTTATATGCTTTGATTCTTTCCTTGATATATTGTTTTGTAGGTTAGCATTGATAGAGAGTTGTTCCTGTCGGGCTTGTTTGATAGTTTCCTTATCTGTTCTCTTTTCGTATTAAGTCATTTTCGTTCTGTGCTTCTTGATTTTTAGCTTGCGGGATGTGTGCCCGGTGGTGATAGTTTTGGCTTGGTGATTCGGGTGTCAAAGTATGTGGTCCTCGTGTTTCTTGCATTATTATCAGTGTGATGGAGGTTTGAAACAGAGTTCTATCGGATATGAGGCTGATTGTCGGTGCTGAGTTGATTTCAGGGAGGTATTGTGATCAGAAGTGTTAGTAAAGACCTATGTGTGGTGTGTTATGTTGTGTGGTCATACCTTGTGGGTGTAGGAACGAGTTGATGTAGCTGGTTGAGATTGATAGCGGATATGGATTTAGAATCGGGTCTTGTGGAAATGAAGAGAAGGTGAGAATGTGGGGTTCGAGGATTATTGGTCATGGTATAAAGGCTAAATTATAGTTTTTATGGTGTCGTCAGTCTTATGTAGATTGGGGTGACGTGGGATCACCCGCGAGTATGTTGGAAGTGTGCATTAAGTGATTGGATGAGTTCGAGGCGAATATTGGCATGTTCGAGGACGAATGTTTGTTTAAGAGTAGGAGAATGTAACGAGCCGACCGATTGTTTTGAGAATTTATGCTTTGTTCAGTGGCATACAGTCTTGAACAGCTTCACATTGTGTATATCAACCTGCGTGCATGGTTGGATTCAGTTACCGGACGATTCAGAGTCGAATTAGAAGAAGGATTTTAGTTTCAGAAGCTTAAGCGGTGGAATTTGACTTTTTATGTAAACGGCTCCGGAATAGTTTTGGATAATGTCAACAGCTTTGTATGGTGATTTTTAGCTTAGGCGTGCACCCGTATTTGGATTTGGAGGTCCGTGGAGTAAATTGAGGAAATTCGGCGAAAGTTGGAACATTTGAGGGTTGAAAAAAATGGAGTGGTTTGACCATAGTTGAATTTTTGGGATTTTGAGGTCGGAATGCGATTCCAAGAGTTGGAGCAGCTCCGTTATGTGAATTGGGACTTTTCTGCAAAATTTGGCATCATTCCGGGTTGAATTTATAGGTTTCGACACGAGTTTAGAAGTTTAAAGAATTTGAAAGTTCATAAGCTCGATTCATGGTGTGATTCATATCTTCGCCGTGTTTTGATGTGATTTGAGGCCTTGAGCGGGTCCGTATTAGAGTATGGAACTTGTTGGTATGCTTGGACAGGGTCCCGAGGGCCCCGCATGTGTTTCGGACGAGTCGCGGATGAATTCCATAGTTTTGGGAAGGCTGAGTTGTTCTGGTGTAATCGCACCTACGGACCTTGGGCGCAGGTGTGATGGTCATAGGTGCGAAGGAGGAGGCGCAGGTGCTAGCAAGGCTGGCCTGGGCAGTCTCCGCAGGTGCGGAGAAATGGAGCGCACGTGCGGCTTCGCAGGAGCGAGGAATGGAGCGCATGAGCAGAATGGAGCGCAAGTGCGCTTTGTTCATGCGCACCTACGGTTGCGCAGATGCGGCTAAGTGGTCGCAAGTGCGAAAGTTATGGAAGTGTCTTATAAATGAGGGTTTGCCATATTTCTTAATATTTTGAGTTTTCGACTTCGGATTTGGGAGCGATTTTTTGGGGTTTTCAAGCTAATCGAGTGGGTAAGTGTTCTTCATCTAGAACTTAATATATTCCATGATTTAGTCTTTTTTTTATCATTATATTGTGTTTTTGGTTGGGGAAAATGTTGGTTTTTGAAGAAAAATTTCTAAAATGAAAATCGTGATTTGAGGGACCAAATGGTATCGGAAAAAAAAAACAAACTAGAGTGAGGAGAGAGAAGCTCTGGAGAAAACTTGGCGATTTTCAGGCGATTTTCTTCACTGCCGCTGCCATGGCCAATTTGGCCGGCGGCCAGCCTGTTCCTCCGGCTGGTCATCCCCCTCCCACCCTCGTCCAACGTCCTCCAACCTCCAGTGACAATCCCCAGCCCCCTACGATTAATTCCCAGCCTGGTACATATGTTGGGCTACTGAAACCAGCAGTTCTGAATGCAGCATCTCAGGAACGAGCGAATACAGTGGAACCAATTCCACTTCGACGTGCAAGTTTGATGAATGGGCAGCCGTTTGTTAAATTTTCGAAGTCGGAGGTTGAAAGTATGAATATTGGTGAAGGTTTGAAATACGCCGTAGTTTGCAAATTTTCGTACGGATGGCCTGGGCTCAATGAATTACGTAGAATTATTCCTAATCAATGTGGAATAAAAGGCGAATGCAATATTGGGTATCTTCGCGATCGCCATGTGTTAGTGAGAATGACATTATGGAAGGACTTTATTTTTTTTACGTCGAAAACAGTTTACTATGTGAAGGACAACGTTGGTCGTGAATATCAGATGCGCACGTTGATTTATGATCATAAATTCAGAGCTACAGAAGAGACGCCAAAGGTAATGGCATGGATTTCGTTTCCGAATTTATTACCAACTTTTTTTGCAAAAGAATGCCTATTCGCATTAGCTTCAGCAGTTGTGAAGACCCTTCACTTGGATATGGCAACAATTAACAAGACGAGGCCAAGTTGTGCACGTGTTAAAGTATTAGTGGATCTTTTAGCCGACTTGCCGAAGAAAGTGCGTATGGATATTAAGAACGAAATAACTAAAGAAGTGCATACTGAATGGGTTAATATAAATTATGATTATTTGACGAAGTATTGCAAATAATGTAAATTGCAAGGGCATGATATGATGGAACGTTGGCGACTTCATCCGGAATTGGTGGTGAATAATGGGAATGAACAACAAACAGTTAATGAGGCTCGAAAAAACTTGGCACAGGCTACTGCTTCAACTAATGCTAATCAACAGGGCACTTTAATGGTTTTGACAAGTGGAAAAGTAGTAGGTAATGTGGTTAATAAGGGTAAAGAGCAGTGGAAAGAAATAAGGGGCAATCGTATTAAGAAGAGTGGTAATGAAGTTCAAATTGCAACTGGAAAAGAAATAATACCCGTTGATGCTGCTGCTTCACAACAGGTACATACAAATAATAAATTTGTTGTCCTAGAGGTGAATGAAGGAGAAACCAATTGGAATGGAATCAATCAGTTAGCATTATTGAAAGGAGATGCAAATCAAAAATCACCTATAAAGAATGGGAATGCTGTTGGAAATTTAAATGCATCAACTACACCATTTAATCCTAATTCTAACGGGATTGCAGATTTAAATAATGCTAACACTGTTGAACCTTTGACTGGTGACAAAGGAGCAACTGATCAAGGGAGACTTAAAGAGTCTACTGCTCAATGTGTTACTAGAACCTTCAATGGAGATGTAGCTATCAATAAATCATGTCAGGAAGAGCCTTCGCAATCTGTTGATTTTAATGCAGCAGTTGACTCAACTAAAGGTGAGGAGAGGTTACAACTGAGTAGTAGACCTTGGAATGACCAAATTGAGGTAGACTCTGATGAAGGAGAATTGCCAGATGGAGCTAGTGGTGAAGAGGACTCAACTGATGAGGAGGTTGAACTGGAAGAGCAAGTGTGAATGCAAAAAACAAAGATAAAGATCAAGGGGGAGACAACAATAACAAAGAACAGGAGAAAGTACAAGGGGAAAAGGAGCAAAAAAATAAAGTAAGGGATGGGGAGGAACCAACTAGAAATCCTAAGTCGCCAGCAAATACCAATGTAACTACTAGGGAGACAGCAAATGATCCTGGTGGAACCATATTAGAACTGGTGCATAATCTGGAAGAGATTGATAAATTAACACCTGTTCAATCGATCTCTAAGAGGGGAGAACAAGAAGTAACAACGCATACAGGTAAAGTAACAGCAATTCATGAGAAAGCTCACACAGATTTGGTTCCAAAAAATCTGCAGCAGTAACTGGCAGATCAAGTTGAAGAACATAGGGCAGAGGACTCTATTGGAGGCAGGGATAAGGATTTAGATGAAGAATCTACAACTCAAAATTTTAAAAATGTAGCAAGGCAGGGTGATCTTTCACCTAGAGATATGGAACGAGGAAAATCAGCAGGAAGGAGAAAGAAGAAACAAGCAAGAGATGTACAAAATGTAATCCCTGGGGTTCAAACGAGGAGGACCCTATCTAAATCCAACAATCAATGATGAATGCCATTATATGGAATGTGAGGTCAGTCAAAACCAAAAAAGCATTTGAGAGACTGATTCTTAGCATAGGCAGCAACACTTTCATTTTATTGGTATAATGGAACCAATGCAGAATGTTAGGAAATTAGAAAGATATATAAGGAAGATGGCACTTCAAACTTTTGCTAACATTTCAAACAAAATTTGGGTGTTTGTGGATGAGGATCATGGGCTAGATGTAATGATAAACATGGAGCAACAGATGACCATGAAGATCACTGATATGGACACTCAAGTTGCTATTATTGTCACCTTTGTGCATGTTAAATGTGATGTTATTGAACGAATAGAGCTATGGGACAGTTTCTATTACTTAGCTAGAGACATGACATTACCTTGGTTAGTTGGAGGTGATTTCAACGTTATATGGGATGAGAAGGAGAAGTATGGGGGTCTACCCGTGTCAATCAATGAAGTGAACGATTTTAGACATTTGTATGAACACCTGCAACCTCGTTGACTTAGGATTCAAGGGGAGCATATTTACTTGGTGGAACGGGAGAGCTGAGGATGACTGTATTTTCAAAAGGTTGGATCGATGTATGGCCAATATTGAACTCCAACAACTGCTGTCTGGGCTTGAGGTAACAAACCTCTCTAAAATTGGGTCTGATCACAGTCCCATGTTGCTAACATGTACTGATGTGGTTTCACAAATTAAGAAAGCATTTAAGTTTCTTAATTTCTGGACAAAACACAATACTTTCAAGGATGTTGTAAGGGAGAATTGGAAGGAAGACTTTGTGGGAGATCCTTTCTATGTGTTTAATCATAAACTGAAGAAATTAAAGAAGGCTTTATTTGTGTGGAGTAGGGTGACCTATGGTGGCATTTTCCAAAAAATAGCAAGTCTTGAAGAGGTGGTGATGTACATGAGGTAGAATTCTAAAGGAATCCTACTTTCCAAAACAGAGAAAGGCTACACAAGATTCAAGCTAAATTGATCAGGTATTTAGCATTAGAAGAAGAATTTTTGAAGCAAAAGTCGGGGATGTCTTGGTTCCAAGATGGGGACAGAAACACGAAGTTTTTTCATGCACAAGTGAATGGGAGAAGGAAGAGGTTACAGCTAAGAAGAATACAAAATGATGCTGGAATTTGGTTGGAAGAATCTGAAGCTATGGCTGATGAAGCTGTCAGATTTTATGAAGCCCAATTCCATGAAGAATCTGTTCCTAATGAGTTTGGAATTTTAGAACATGTCCCTACAATGATAGACAATAACCAGAACTTGCAACTAATCCAGCAACCTACGAGTGAGGAGGTAAAAAATGCTATGTATGGGTTAAATGGAGAAAGTGTTGGGGGTCCGAATAGTTTTACAGAGTGTTTTTTCCATTCATGCTGAGGACATAGTTGGTGAAGACATTGTAGACATGGTCAAAGCCTTCTTTAATGGTCATTATTTTCCTAGGTATATAACTCACACCAACCTTGTGTTATTACCAAAAAAATAAGGAAGTTGTGTCCTTTTCTGATATGCGTCCTATTAGTCTAAGCAACTTCATAAATAAAATCTTCTCAAGGGTAATTCATGAAAGGTTGGTGAGTATGCTGCCTAATCCAATTTCTGACGAGCAGGCTGGTTTTGTAAAGAGAAAGAGCATAGTTGAAAACATTCTCTTAACACAAGAGATAATCACAGACATAAGGTTATGAACCAAGGCTGGCCCAAACGTAGTGATCAAACTAGACATCACTAAGGCCTACGATCGATTGTCATGCTTATATTTAACTAAGCTTTTGAGAAAGATGGGATTTGGAGGAGATTTACAGACTTGGTTTATGGGTTAGTGTCAAATAATTGGTATAGTGTGCTGCTGAACGGACAACCAGATGGGTTCTTTCGTTCAACAAGAGGAGTGAAACAAGGCGATCCACTTTCCCCTACTCTATTCATATTACCTGTTGAAGCTATGTCGAGGAATCTGAATGGGTTACATAGGAATATGAAATTTCGTGGTTTTGGATTGCCCAAGTGGAGTCCTAAAATAAATCACCTTGCGTATGCCGACGACACCATAATTTTGTCATCCTCAGATGCCACATCCCTCCAGCTAATAATGAATGTATTAGCAGCATATGAAGCTGCATCTGGGCAGCTTATCAACATGAGTAAATCAACCATCTACCTACATGAATCTGCTGGTGAAGAGGTTGTTGATAAAGTGCAGTAGATTACAGGTATTCCCAAGCAAGAATTCCCATTCACTTACCTTGGATGTCCAATTTTCTATCTTAGAAGAAAAATGGACTACTATCAACTTATGATCAATAAAGTGATGAACAAGCTACAAAACTGGAAAGGAAAAATATGGTCGATTGGAGGAAGGGCTGTTCTTATAGCTAATGTACTACAAAGTATGCCAATACACCTCTTGTCAGCTGTGAATTCCCAACCATGTGTGACTAATAGATTGCACAAAATTTTTGCTCAATTCTTTTGGTGCAATTCTGTGGGTGTTGCAAGAAGGCATTGGGCTTCGTGGAGTACTTTATGTTTACCATATGAGGAGGGTGGTGCTGGTTTTAGGTCTTTGCATGACATGTCCACATCACTATTTTGCAAATTCTGGTGGAATTTTAGGATGAAACCTAGCCTATGGAGCGCGTTTGTTAGTCAAAAATATTGTAAAAAATTAAACCCCTTGATAGTACCTTGGAGATATGGTTCACATGTGTGGAGAAAGATGCTAGAATGTAGGGACCTCATTGAGCAACAAATTTTATGGAAACCAAATATGGTGTTTTCTTTGTTTTGGTTCGACAATTGGACAAGGTTAGGATCATTATATTTTGTAACTCCTCCAGATTTCTATTGTGATGAGACAATACATAATATCTATGATGTTGTACAACATGGACAGTGGGATGAGGAAAGAACTAGACAGATATTGCCAAAGGACCTTGCTGCACACATCTTGGAAACTGTCCGACCACCTGTTATAGATGCATCACTTGATAAACCTGTGTGGATGCTGGATACTAGAGGAGATTTCACTGTTAAGACTGCTTGGGACTACTTGAGAAAAAGACATGAACCTAGCAATGCTTATAGAAACATTTGGGTGAAAGGTCTACCATTTAAAATTGCCTTCTTTATGTGGAAAGTATGGAAAAACATGTTACATTTTGATGACTTTTACCGAAGACTGGGGTACCTCATGGCATCGAAGTGTTGGTGTTGCATTGAGCCAAAGGAGGAGACACTGCATCATGTATTTTACACTCTGCTGCTGCTAGGACAGTATGGAAATATTTCCTTGGGCATGATGGAATTTCAATCGAGGGGATCAATCTTCACCAAGCAATAGTAAGATGTTGGAATGCTGAAGTTGTACGGAGGCTAAGGCCCATCATGCAAGATCTACCATCAGTGATTGTTTGGGAATTATGGAAGAGAAGGAATCGATATAAGTATGGGGATGCAGTGACTGTTATAATGGTAAGATATCAAATTTCCACGTCAGTCCCTTGTCAAACTAAGAAAGCCAAGCTTACAAATCCTCCACATAGGTGGCCAGATTTATTCAAGATGCTGGAACAATATACACCTAAATTGCAGTATGCTAAGGTCTTGTGGGAGTTTTCAAGTCGAGGGTGGATCAAAGTTAATGCAGATGGGGCTTCAAGGGGTAATCCAGGTAGAAGCTCAATTGGGTTTGTGCTAAGAAATGAAGATGGGGACATAATATACGCATGTGGTAAGGAGATACCTGAGGGTACTAATACAGTTGCTGAGGCAAAGGCGATTGCAGAAGCTTTAAAGTTTTGTGTAGCAAGGGACTATGTATTGATAGAGTTAAACACTGACTCTATGCTTCTACAAAAGGTTATTAATGGAGAGTGGAGCCCACCTTGGATCATTTTTTAAATTGTAGAGGAAATTAAGAAGCTTATGAGAAGGGCCAATGTTACAGTGCAACATATTTTTATAGAGGCCAACAACTTAGTTGATCACTTGGCAAATTATGCTTTGGATGTTGAAAATATAACTTGCCATGGTTTTTCTGAGTTGGATATTCAAGGTAGAAGGTTGGTTAATTTCGACAAGCTGCAATGCCCTTACCTACGAGTAAAAGTCGCAAGAAGCTAGCCAAGGAAGAGGAGATTAACAAGGGGGAAAAGTAACTGGGGCATTCATAGAAACTCCTTATGTTCGAATCCTTTGGGAAGAGAACAGTAGGAGGTTTTTCATACTGACATGTTTTTCTTTTTTTGCAGGTGTATATATCTATGCTCTATTTCCTAATAGAGGTCCAATTGGTGGTATTAGTGCGATGCACTCAACCCAATGGAAGGAAGTTAGGACTAGGCAAAAGCATAGATGCAAGAGAGAGTCCAGTACTGTCCAAGTGTGATGTAAGATGCTGCTGTTGGAAATTCATTTTTAGGTGTGTTGAGCACAATAACACATCAATGATAAATGAAGAGAGCACCTATATACATGACATACTACATCAACTGAGACACAAACATGGAGCAACAACTTGGGCTGTTTCACAAAGGGAGAAACTGAGCTACAGAGGTGGGAACACAGGGGGAAAAGAAGCTGCATATAGGAAAACACTTAACCAAGGAAGAAAAGAAAAAAGAAAGGGAAGCAATGTCCAGAATGTTAAATCGAATTGGACAGCAGGTGAGAATAGCAGCTGGGAAAAAGGGGGATACGGGAAGTCAGGCAAATGTAGAAGAAAGTACAAGGGAACACTTGGAGCAAAGTAATGGGAGAACAAGCAGAACAGGAAATGAAGCGATGGAGTATTGCAAATATGACCAGACAAGTGACATGGGAAGAAAAGTTTCACTGCCTAGAATGTTTAATCGAATTAGGCAAGATGAACACAAGGAGAAACAGTTGGATAAGGAGGAAAATGAAGCAAGTAGGTGCAACTCAAAGGAATCATCATATGGTCAAGCTGTACAAATCCTATGGGAGGAGTACAAGGAGACCAATTGTTTCACTAACATTGTTTTCTTTTTTGCAGGAAATGATACTGTACTCATACCTTGTCACTTATTACGACCTCATAGGGTGGTATTAGAACTAGGTGCTCATTCCCTAGAGGAAGGAAAGGTGACATGCACAAGTATGAGAAGGCTAAGGTGGAAAAAGAAAATCCTATGCACGACAAGAAACATTCTGTGGACTGTACTAGGTTGGTATGTACTCATAGTGAAAAAAGGACATAAACTGGATATTTGCTGCTGGTTTGGATCTTCAAAATGGGACATCAACCTAGAAGACATTTACTGCACACTCAACCTTCGAATGATGAACAATAATAGTCCAACTCTGCCCATAAAGATCAAACACAAAACCAAGGCTAGGATGTTCTAAAGGCAAAGGATTTGCGAGGTAAGGAAGGTATCTTGGATCTCACTCTTTATACATTTCATACACCTAGTACCTTGCAAAAGAATTCGCTCAAGGAGGGTGCTAATTGAAAGATGGGAACTACATGAAATGCATCACCAAACATGCAACATAATACACGAGTAGCTCATCAGCAGGAATGGAAATGCGTGGGAGGACATTGTGTCTCGTCAAAAGGCAGGTACAAAGCTCGTTACACTACTTGTGGAATAATGGAAGTAATGGACAAGATCAAATAAGGTTCACAGTACTCAAGATGGGATTCAACAGTAGCTATGGTTAGATATAGAACACTGGTGGGAATGGATCACCGATGATCTACACACTGGAAGTGACTATTCATGCAAACGCTTCATGGACCCTTCAACAACAACAATGTGGCTAGGAAGTGCAAGAAATAAGGCTATTCACCAGCGGATACTTGGCCTAATTGGGCTTTCTCATAGCATACCTAGGCTAGTTTTATTTTTTGGAATTTTAAACAATGCTTTTAGAATCTCATTATGTAATATCATTATTGGGTTTGACAAACCCAATTTTGATAATAGGGGTTATGTAAGTTCATTTTTTATAGTCCTACCTCTAGTAGGACAACAGAGATACTTTGGTTTTTTTTATTTATTATAAATAAAAACTAGCTCTAGGCCCTGCCTAGTGGATTACTAAAAAAAATGGTATCAGAATTTGATAAATTTTGTATGGCTGAACTCGTATTGGAATGGGTATTCGGTTTTTGTAAATTTGTCGGGTTCCGAGGTGCGGGCCCAGGGGTCGACTTTTGGATCGATTTTTAGAATTTGATAAAGATTTAGACTTTATTATCCGGAATAGTTTCTTATAAGTTTTATGTGTGCTTTGAAGTTGTTCTAGTAGGTTTTGAGTCGTCCGGAGGATTTTTCACTCGAGAGGTCCATTTTAGAGTGCGTGCTTAGACTTATGTGTGGAAAGTTGGCCCTTTAGGAATCTTAGGTCCTTATATTCGTTGAGTATGAACTGTTCTCTACATGATTGAATTTCCTAATATCTAATTTCATCGTTACTTGCTCAAATGTAGTAATTCTTACTTTTGGATTTACTCGTCTTTCCTATTTGACTCCTAATTGACTTATTAGAAGATTTTACTCCTTTTACTGTCATGCTAGGACCTATTAACTGCTTATCTCAAATTGTAATTATCTTCACCTCATCCTATAATTGTTTTGGTCTTAACTGAAGTATTATTATTTCCTGCTGCTTGACCTTAAGTGAAAATTGTTGAACATCTCATAACTGCTCAACCTTAAAAGAAGTTAAGATATTCTATACCTTAGTGACTTGCCCTTATATGGAGTTATCGGATTCGTGTGAGTTTTCTTGTTTTTGAACCGTGTATTTGGGTACGACTCTTATACATTATTTTTCTTCCTCGTTGAGTTGTCTTTATTATGCCTAGTATTCTTCATTGGCCTGGGGACATTCCTTGCGGTTGATGTTATGTACTGGAACACTTACTATGTGAGTTTATTCGTGTGAAAATTTGTGAGATGACAATGTACGTGTTGCCGTTTTCTTCCCTTATGCTTATTGGTTGTTGAATAATGTTAGGACACCTGCAAAAGCATACACACATTTAAGTACCATTAACGGATTTAGGGGTCCTTGGTTTTATCAAGTATTTATTTTTTTGTACCTATCGTATGAGTTGAAATGACCCAATTGGCACATGAGTCGTCAGTGCAGTTAGCACTCGAATGAGGGCGCAAGATGCCAAGTGTTAGGGTTCGAATATTGGGACCCGTAAATGGTGATTTGTTCGAGGTTCAGAACTTCGTAGAGATGGCTACGGATTTGATGAAGAAGTGGTTGAAGTTGTTGAGTCATTAACTGTCTGTGTTGTATATTTACACTCCAGATTTGTTTTTGTTCTATTCAATCTTTGTGTTGTTTCATGGATTCCGCTGATACTTATTATTTTTCCTTATTTATCGAATTCTTTGTATTGTTAGCTATATTGTGTAGCCTTTATGTGTATATCATTTTTCCCTTTATTCATATATTGATACTTGTTCAATTTATTAGACCAGTGGGTGTCTTGACTAGTCCTCGTCACTACTCCATCGAGGTTAGTCTTGATACTTACTAGGCACCGCTGTGGTGTGCTCATTCTGCACTTCTGCACATTTCTGTGCAGATCCAGGTATTGATCGTCAGTAGCTGCATGGATTCTTGCCGAGGAGACTCAAGGTAAACCCGTCGTCGTGTTCGCAGGCTTCGGAGTCACCTTCCTATTTTGCATTTACACTATTTTTTTACTTGCTTCCAAACAGTTGTAATTAGAAGTGTAGTAAACTCCATAAAGCTTATGACTTGTACTACCGAGTTTTGGGGAATATGCAATGTATAAAGAATTATTTATTTAAGAAAAACATTAGATTTTATTTATTATTGTTGTTATTCCAGGAATTTTAGGCTTACTTAGTCCTTAAGACTAGGTGCCATCACAATACCCAACGGAGGGAAATTTGGGTCGTGACAGTTTCTTCAAAATGGGCTGAATCAGGCATCTATTCAGTATATCGCAGGCCATGCTGACTGCTTCTGCCTAAAAATGATTTGGTAGAGAATGCTCCAGTATTATGGTTCTAGCTATGTCTTGTATTGTTTGATTTTTGTGTTTCACTACTCCATTTTGCTAGGGTGATCTAGTAGCCGAAAAATTGTGAATACATCCTTGTTCACTGCGGAATACTTCAAATGATCCACTTTCAAATTCTCTGCCATGATCGCCTTAAATGGTTGAGATAAAGTACAACTTTTCTATTTCTATCTTTTTCTAGAAGATCTCAAAGTTCTTTAGAGCCTCATAGTTGTTAGTCATAAATATTACCCATGTAAAATGTGAGTAGTCATCAACAATAACAAATGCATATCTTTTCCTCCTATACTAGCAGTTCTAGTAGGTCCAAATAAATTCATATGCAATAACTGAAGAGGTTTGGTTGTGGATACAACATCTTTAGTTCTGGTTTGCTTACCTAGTTGACATGCATCTTACGCACAATTTATAGAATAGTTAAGCTTAGGAAGAATAAGTATTTCATATTTGGGCAGTTTTTCAATCAATTACATGCTAGCATGACCAAGTTTCTTCTGCCAAAGACAAGGATCGTCAGATATGGATGCTACTATAAGATAAACTTCAGTAATGCCATAATTATTATTAAAGGGAACTGTTCTGGTGCTAGCAAATTTTGACTTTTGAGTCATCATCAAACTTGAAATTTCCTCCATTGATTTTGGTGACTTCTTTGAATAAATGTTTATCGCCCGTCATGTGACTGGAACACGCACTAGTTGACTTACAAGTCGCTTGGTTAGACCTAACGAAATTGTGATTGGTGGATTTTCGCATGCCATTTAGTTGGAATTGCAATTCCTAAACTTCCTCTTGACAACATCTTTCAATTTCACAGATTTAAAGTTTATGTTCCTAGTCTTTCAAATCCCTATTTAGTCTCTTTAATCATAAATAAGTTTTTGAGACTCTTTTAGGGTAAGATCAAGAATATCTTGCAATTTATTACATCTTTCACAATTATAGGGTCTTACCTTACCTGTTTCACTACGTCCCATGAAGCAATTTTCGGTTTGTTCCTTGTTGTCATCGTCTGATACATCTTCATTGGTCCAACAACCTGAGTATTTGTTCATATCATTTTCCAAAATATTCATGGAAAACAAGTTTGCTATATCTTCATATTTTGAGTTGTCTTCATCACTCCAACTTTCGATGGATTTATTTTTGTTAAAACCTCTACATACTTTTCTTTTGAGATTCGAGCATTCGGCTTGAGCATGGACATACTTTCCACATTTAAAATATTTTTCATCATTTTTGTCATGTTCATTGTATTGTCTTGTTCTTTTGGATGACATTCTTCCCCTTTTAGTGTTTCTATATTTTCATCAATCTATTCATATTTCTCGAGACCATGGGAATTTATTCTTCTAGTGTCTCCGCATCATCATCATGTCATTCTCATAACCTTCAGTTGTGGTTTTGAAAGCAACTATTTTGTTCTTTTCTTCCTTACCACGATTTCTAAGATGTGTTTTCTCAAAGGCTATAAGGTCTCCACGTAGTTCATCATATTATAGTTTGTCCAGGTCTTCAGATTCGAGTGCAACTACTTTTGTCTGCCATGTGGTGGAAAATATTTTAGAATTTTAAACTTATTCGCCAGTGGAGTATGGTCTACCAAAAGCTTTCAAATCCCCAATAATTTTGCTAAATCGAGCAAATATTTCTTCAATGGATTCAACCTTTTTCATCTAAAAGAGTTCATAATCATACATTAAAAGATTTATCCTTGTTACCTTCACTTTGATCATTCCTTCATAGGTAATTTTCAGTTTGTCCCACATTTCCTTGGGTGTATCACAGCTTGAGATCTTCTCATATTATTCTCTGCTGATGGCATTGCATAACGATTTCATGCCTTGGCATTAACTTGGATTACTGCCATTTGCTCATCAAAGTAGTCTTCTATATCTACTAGATCAGTAGATATTTGTCCTTCAGATTTCATGTCAGACTTTGCTGCTGGAAGTGGATAATCTCCCTTTTTTATTATGCACCATACTCTGATGTCATAGGACTTTGTATATGTTTCTATGCGGACTTTCCAATGGAAAAAATGTTGTCCGTTGAAATATGATGGTTTTACACATAAGATGTCCATTCTTGAAATAGTGCCCTAATAATTACTTGGTTTGACATGATATTATCTCACTAGTTGTTAAGAAAAAGAATAAAGATGTGAGACCAGCTCCGATGACAACTGAAAGTACAAGAGGAGGGTGAATAGTTATCCGTTATTTTTCTTTAACTAAGTAGTTGACTGATTTTCTCGTTAGTCGACTGATACTTTGAAAGGAGGTAGATGTAAAGTAATTCAAAAAGTAAATTGCATAAAATGAATAACACCAGATGTTTTATACTGGTTCAAATTCAATGTAAATCATACTTCAGTCTCCTTGGTTACAAGAGAGTTTTCTTTTAAGTTCCTTGTAATCTTTGGTACAAGTATGCTGATGTTGTTGAATATACATCAACAACTTCTTCATGGTGTATGTATGTTTCTCAGTTTTGATATAATGCATCACTAGTGATTCTAATCTCTCTTTATTCTCTCCACTTGTTACACAATAAATCTAGAATAGACTACAATGCTTGTTTGGAGTAGAACATAAAGATTGATAATGGTTCGAACAAAGTATATGTCTCTTGATGGACCTTGACTGCATATATATGACTTGAGGGTGAATGAATCTTCTTTGATATGTGCAGATCTTCAGGATATGGGCAACCCAAGGGAGTTGATTCTTAGAATGTATCTTAATTGATTCTTTCCAAGAATAAAGTTAGAACATTCCAATGCTTAAACCCTGAAATGTGGCTTGATGACTGGTTCTTCCTTGAATACAGTAATTAAGTATCCTCAGTAGATCTTCCATAAAAAATATCCGATCTGATTTCCTTTAAATTCTGTAAAGAATCAAGATATACTATTTATCCTCCCTAATGCTCTCAATCATGAGCACAATTGATTCTTCAATCTTTGATTCTGGATCTTTTGGTAGGTTCCCGCTTTCCTCTTCTCTCTTCTTTCTTCTTTCTTGGAATTCCTTCTTTGGATCCTTGATTTCCAGTAATAAAAATTAGTTATTTCTCTATCATTAAAACATAGATCTAACACATGTTGGTGTAAAGACTTGGCCAGTCATTTTGAGAATTAAAGCCCCGTTTGGAAGAATAAAGTCTTGAGCAGCTTTGTATGGTGATTTTAGATTTAGACGCGTGTCTGGATTTGGATTTGGAGGTCCGTAGGGTAATTTGAAACATTTTGGCGAAAGTTGGAAAAGTTGAAGTTTGGAAGGTAGAAATGTTTGACCAAGAGTCTACTTTGGTGATATCGGGGTCAGAATGCGATTCCAAGAGTTGGAACAACTATGTTATGTCATTTCGGACTTACCTGCAAAATTTGACATCATTCCGGGTTGATTTGATAGGTTTCAGCGCGAGATTTAGCAGTTGGAATATTTGAAAGTTCATACTTCCAATTCATGGTTCGATTCGTAGTTTCGACGTTGTTTGATGCAATTTGAGGCCTCGACTAAGTTCGTATCATGTTTTAGAATGTGTTGGTATATTCGGTTGAGGGCCGGAAGGGCTCGGGTGAGTTTCGGATGAGATTCAGATCAATTGGAACATATTGGCTAAGGCTGGTGTTGGGCAGTGTTCTGGTGTATCCGATCTGCGGAGGTTTTGTCACAGATGTGGAGCCGCTTCTACAAGGTTTTTGGTCGCTTATGAAATGTTGGTGCAGTTCCTGTTGTGTCGCTTCTGTGGAGGCGGCCACGCAGGTGCGAAGGCCTTTTTTTGCGGTCCAGCGATCGCATCTTGCTTCTACGCTCCCTGTGACACTTCTACGGTGTCGCGTGTGCGACTGTATTGTCTACAGGCGCGGACCCTGTCTTTTTAATCCGAGTTCGCAGATGCAAACTTTTACTCACAAATGCGAGAGCGCAGATGCGCTTTCTTGTCTGCAAACACGGAAGTCCTGGGAAAAATCATATAAGTCGAGGTTTGGCCATTTTCTTCATATTTTGAGTTCTTCACCTTGGTTTTTTGAGATTTCTTTTGGGTTTTTCAAGCCAATCATTGAGAATTTTCCATGTTTTCATCTTTATTTTTATCTGTAAATTAGTGTTTTGAGTTGAGGAAAATGGGGATTTTTGAAGAAAACTTTCAAAGTATAAAATGATGATTTGAGGGACAAATTGGTATCGGAATTTGTTAATTTTAGTATGGTTGAACTCGTAACGGAATGGGTGTTTGTGAAATTTTTCGGGTTCCGAGGTGCGGGACCGAGGGTCGACTTTTAAGTTTATTTTTAGTTCTTGATAAAGATTGATATCTTATAATCCGGAATAGTTTTTTATAAGTTTTATTTGTGCTTCAAAGTTATTTTGGCTAGATTTGAGCCGTCCGGAGGTCATTTCACTCGACAAGTTCGTTTTAGAGTGTCGATCTATCTTCTTTGAGGTAAGTATCTTGCCTAAACTTGTGTGGGGGAACTACCCCTTAGAATTTGAGTCTTTTATGTTAATTGTTTCATGTAAAGTCCGTGTATGCGAGGTGACGAGTACGTGCACGGGCTTATTGTGGAAAATTGACCTTTTAGGGCTCGTAGGTTCTTATGTTCATTAGATATGACGTTGTTTTATAATGTTATGTTTTCCCATTCGGGTATGAAACTTCCTGGGGCAACGCCAGAAAGACAAGGTCTCCAGAAAGAGATACAGAGTATCCGAGCACCTCGGTACCACACTGACAAAATCATTTCTTCGACACCGGAGTAGCCGTGAATTCAAACTACTCAGGGTATCAAGCCCACAAATCGACCACCACTTTGAAACTCACAAATTTTACTTTGTTTGAAGCAGGAAAAAAGCATTGCAGAATGTTGATTCTCAAAGGACGAATGTCACCAAACATAAGCTCCTTAAAATATCCATTTTCTTTTATTTTCAGCATGCATCACTATTGTTCATACCTCCCATTTTCGTAGCTTAACTCAGGTAGAACCGTTTCGCTTAGGGGGATCTAGCTCATAGTTCCTGGTAGAAGTACTCTTCGCTCAGGGTGTTTTACGTATGTTAACTCGGGTAGAAACGTTTCGCCTAGGCGGATCCAGCTCATATTTTTGGGTAGAAGTACTCTTCACTCAGGTAGTTTTACGTAGTTTAACCTGGGTTGAACCTGTTCGCCTAGGGGGATCCAGCTCATATTTTCGGGTAGAAGCACACTTCGCTCTAGCTGTTTTACGTAGCTTAACAGGGGTAGATACTGTTTGCCTAGGGGGATCCAGCTCATATTCCCGGGTAGAAGTACTCTTCGCGCAGGCTGTTTTACGTAGCTTAACTCGAGTAGAACATTTTCGCCTAGGGGGATCCAACTCATAATTCCGGGTAGAAGTACTCTTCGCTCAAGCTGTTTTACATAGCTTAACTCGAGCAAAACTTTTCCGCCTAAGGAGATCTAGCTCATCTTTTTGGGTAGACTACTCTTCGCTCATGTTGTTATACATAGCTTAACTCGGGTAGAACCTTTTTTCCTAGGGGGATCCAACTCATATTTTCTGGTAGAAGTACTCTTCGCTAAGGCTATTTTACGTAGTTTAACTCAGATAAAGCCCTTTCTCCTAGAAGGATCCAGCTCATATTTCTGGGTAGAAGCTGTTTTGTGTAGTTTAACTCAGGTAGAATATTTTTGCCTAGAGGGATTCAACATTTTATAATATAAGGCGCCACCCCCTGGTTGTATTTCCTTCTCAGTAATACAGGGTGCCAACTCCTGGTTACATTCCTTCCTAGTAATACAGGGTGCCAACCCCTGGTTATATTTCCTTTTAGTAATACGGGTTACAACCCCCGATTACATTTTCTTTCAATAATATAGGGTACTATCCCCTGGTTACATTCCTTCTCAGTAATACATGGTGCCAACCCCTAGTTAAATTCCTTCATAGTAACACATGGTGCCAACCCTTGGTTACATTTCCTTTCAGTAATACAGGGTACCAACCCCTGGTTAATTTCTTCTCAGTAATACAAGGTGCCAACCCCATGAATACATTCCTTCCTAGTAATACAGGGTTCCAACCCCTGGTTATATTTCCTTTTAGTGATACAAGGCTCCAACCCCAAGTTATATTTCCTTTTTAGTAATACAGGGTACCAACCGCTGGTTACATTCCTTTTCAGTAATACAGGGTACCAACCCCTTATTACATCCCTTCCTAGTGATACAGGGTGTCAACCCCCGGTTACATTCCTTCCTAGTGATACAGGGCGCCAACCCATTTTACCTTCCTCCTTAATGATATAGGGCGCCAACCCCTAGTTACATTTTCTCTCTTTAATAAAGGGTACCCTACGGTTGCATATCCTCATATGGCTAGTTCATACTACCGTCTTTGTATTCCTTTCATAGATTAGATAGTTTATAGATTTCTCTAATAACTCAAAAAAATTTCTAATGCCAGACTAAGGCAGAAAAATTTTGTTTGTTTTGTTCGTCTTTGATGGCTTTGCAGGCTCCGCCGTATAACACAAATGACGTTAAAGCTTGCAGTTTCAGTTTCTCATCAGAAGAAAGAAGTCTTTCGATCACAAGATAGTTGGAGTTAGATTTGATAATGTGTCAGCAACCCAGCTTCTCCAGTTTCACTTTCTCAAATTCTGATTCGGAAAGCAAGCAATCGAGAGTAAGCCATAATCTTTTCTTCACAGAGCATCAAGATCCAGTCTAAGGTCAGCACCAGCAAATAGGTCAATAATCAATATTTGACTCCAGAAGATACATAGATAGGAATTTTGTAACTCTTAGCTCGCAGGCATATATAGTTCTCTATGCACTTCTCTTCTGCTTTTTCTTTTTATGTAAGCTGCAAGTGACATTAAAAGAAACAACAACAACATCAACATTGTTAACTCTAGTGTTCGGTAGTCCCAGCTACCAAATTTTCCCCGAGCTACACTGACCTGATTCCTTTATAGCCAAGGATATGTAGGCAACCTCAGAAGCAAGGTTCGGTCACGTTTTTCAAAAATGCTTACATTGGAGTGATACACGAGAAAAATTAGCTATGGAATTCACTTTCTTTGTACGAAAAGTCTTCATGTTCTCGAGCAAAGAAGGGAAGCTGTAAATATCTAATTTTTGCTCTTTCTATCTCTCATACATTACATTTTTTCTAGGTTTATTGTGTGCATTTATAGATTTTTCAATTAGATGTTAGTTTTATTAGTTTGTTAAAGGGGTTAAGAGATTGGGTTTATTATTTTAAAGGAAAAATTGGCCCAAAATTTTGACCAAAATCGCAGGCGCAGTAGCTCCAAGACCCAGTTCGGATGGGTTGCCTGGAAGACACCAAAACGACGTTATTTTGGTTAAGTGTATGAGATCAAATCCTAGCTCTTCATCTCTCCCAGATCCAATGTCTCTCATGGTTTCCCGCCCTAGGTATTTAAAGAATAGTTTAGCCAAAAGTTTGCCCCATTTCACTTATTACTCTTCCCTCTTTCTTTTTCCTCTTTCTTTTCATTCTCCTCTCTACTGCTGCACCTACCGCCGCCCTGGTCCGCCGCCGGAAATCCCCATCGGCGGCGGACGACTTCCAGACTCCTCCAAATTCACACCACGAGATCCTCTCCTCACCCTCTTTCTAGATCCACAAACCAAATCTTCCAAATCCTTACCATAAAATGGAAAAATCAAACCCTAATCGCGCGACACCGTTCACCGCCTCCAATCCGCCCCAAAATTTCCCCAGCTTATCCTCTTACTCTCCTATTTCCAAATATCCAAACCAAAACCTCAAAATCCCTTCAAACTCTATCGATGTTAGATTTAAGAACCCTAGCCACCACCCATTTTGCTAAAATTCGTATGGTTCATGGCATCTTCACCCCATGACACATACATAAATGGATAGACCTCCACGAGACATATATTTTCATTTCAATTTTCACGCCAAACGCCCCACTACCCCCACTACCGCCAACCTACTCTCACTTCCACTCCACTGACTCACCACTACCAAATGCCATGAACCTCTATTTTTTGCTATTATCGACTCAAAGACCTTCGTTTCTTTTTGGCTAGTCATCTAATTGTTAACGATGCTCGTGTAGTTTCTGTTTTGAGCATTAGTTTGTGAATTCAGTTGTTTGTTCTATGGTTAGTTTGCACAAATCAATTTATTTTAATCTAGTTAAATTGAGTTTTAGTTCCATTTGAAGTCTTGTTTCTGTTTTGTCATTTGTTAGTTGTTTGAGTTTGTTTTGGTTAAAAATCAATAGGGTGGTATTGATGTTGTTAAAATCTGAAGTTTAGATGGGTTTGATCATGACTTAAGGTACTACTAGCTTACTTTTTACTAGTAGGGTGGATGAAATGATATTTTTCTCTCCTTGCTTCTGATATAGCAGATTTTCAGGCTATCCTTTCACCTTTTGGATAGCCTTTTGAATAGTGTTTAGCACACAAAGTCTGTCCTTTTTGGATAGACTTTTGGTGAACCAAAATCTGTCCAATAAGTGACTTTGTTTGCCTATTTAAGGGGCTTCTATTTCCTCACTTCACAAACACTCTATCACACATTTGTTGTAAAGTTTTAGTACCCTAAAAACACAACTTTGAGAGTAGAAAAATCATCATCTTGATCATCCAAAAGTAAGCTGAAAAACTGAAAGTTTGTCAGTTCTTCCTTACTTTCCTAAGTCATTAAGCTGTTTGGTTTAAGCTTCTAGTTTATATCGGGCTTAAAAGATTGTTGATGGTCTGTTGCTGCTGTTGTTGGATTGGTTGATGTGTTTTGATAGTGATACACGAAACCAAATCCATTACTGTTGTCCTGCTTTTGAATCTGCAGTCTGGGTAACTTTTCTAGCTTGTAAAGTAGTTCATTTTTCAAAGTAATAGAAGCATGAAGTCCTTACTTGATTTTTGAATATTCTTGAAACTTTCTAGTTAGATATTTATGCTACTTGTTTACCTTGAAAATGGTAATTACAATTATATTTGATTATGTGGTTCTAAAAATGCGTGTTTTATTTTAATACCAGTTGTTTGGGCAATAGGTGCTAAGTGAATAGTAGGAAAACAAAATAAGAGTGAAGGGTATAAATATTGTGCAAACCGAGTAGTGGAGGGTCTGGTCTCGAGGTCAGTTGGGATGGGCCTCGAGGTCGGTCGGGATAGGCCTCGAGGTCGAGATTAGGAGCGTGATAAAGGGCTGTCGAGGGTGATATAACAGTATTAAAGGCCTAAGTGATGGCTTATTTGTGATTAATAACAAATAATTAATGAAGAACAAGTAATGAACGCAATAAATGAAAGACAATAAATCAATAGAACAATTGTAGAGAATGTTTTAGCTAGAGAGCAGAGGATGTTATTTTTCTTGTATTGAATATCATATCTCTTACATAGTGACAAGGGTCCCCTTTATATATGAGAGGGAATCCCAACATAGTACATGTGTAATTAATGCAAAGAGAGATGGCTGGTACAATAATTTAATACCACGGTACGAGCTTGTACTATTTTGTGTACTTTGTCAGCTTTAACCACGTGCCTTGTCAGCTTTAACCATGTGCCTTTTGGGGTTTTCCCGCCTTTCTACTTTGATCTTCGATTGCACTGCCCCGAGGTCGAGGACCTTCGATATGACCCCTCGACGCCAAAACTCGAGCCTTCGAGCCTTCCAAGCGCCATAATGACCGTAAAATCGGACTCTCCGATTTTAGCCGTATACAGATAGTCCCCGCGTTTCTTAGAATGAAGTGATAAGAAACGATCTTGACTTCTTGCTTCTTCGAAATCCCTATTATGACGTTGGTGCCTTCAGAGCATTAAATGATGTGATATAAAAAGGTGCGCAGAGGTTGCCGCCAACAGAATTTTTGAGAAGCCCATGAACCGTTATTGGTTCGACCCTTCCGTTTCAATGCATGCCCAAAGGGGCCTCTATAAATACTTCAATCACTTGCCTTTTCATAACTTTACATCTTCTTTAAGCCTTCAAATTTTTACTAAGTGCTTTCCATTCTCATCTTCTATCTGCGTTTGCTTCTCCGTCTTCTTTCTTTAAAATTCAATTATAATCATGGCTAAAACTTCCAAAACGGTAACACAAAAAGATGAAGCTGCTTCTTCATCACACCCGTTTAAGGGCAAGTCAAAAAATCCTCCTACCATCGAGCAATGCATCCCTGACCCCTTCGACACCATAGCCGATTTCACAATTGAAAAAGCCCTTTCTACACCGGGCCGATGTGAGCCCATGTCTCGATATATAAGTGTAGTAACCGATACTGAGAGGGTAAAGATGGACTGCCGTTGGGGGTAGGCGGCCCGAGTAGAAATCCATACAGCTGATGAAAGCATAGTCACGCATAGGGCTGGCTTTCTCAGTGTATATACATATCCATTTACCTTATGCCCTGTTGATTCTTCCTCTCCACCGATTGACCCGGTGATTCTTGATTTTTGTCACCAATACCGTGTGACACTCGATCAGATCTATCCTTATTTTCGGAGGATTGCATGTTTTGACACATTACCAACATGGTCGAGGGAATGACTTTCACCCTCGACCATTTGATCAGATTGTACAGCCCCCGACCCTTCCGTGGGGGCCTAATTAAACTGCACCGTCGATCCTCCAAGGCGTTCCTCGCCTGCATCGACGAGGATAGAGATCGGGGATAGATGAGCTGATTTGTTAGAATTAGAACTTCGGACATCATCCCTGCTGATATACGATCATTCCCGGAGGAATGGAATATGAAATGTAAGTACCATTGAATTGAGTATGTTTTACCATCTCTTTTTCTTTCGACTGATTTTCTTCTAGTTGTGCAGCTAGTGTTTGGTTTCCCAGCACGGTTCAGGACCTTTCGGGGGTGGATCAAACTTTTAGACTCCGCTTTCCCATACAACAAACGCATATGACGTGAGTTGGCTAAAACTCGGTGGCAGGCTAAGAACCATGGTATGCTCTTGTTGTTACTATTTTTTCATTCTTTGTAAGTGCTTTCGATGGTGCTATTTTTTGATGTAACACGTTTGTGCGGGCCTTGGTAAAGGTGTGCTGATGAGGCTGCTCCTACCTGGCGAGGAAGAGGCTCCGAAGACCACCAAGGACAGGAAAAGGAAGAAGGAGGCCTCGGTTGAGTCTCTGAAAACAAAAAGGGCAAAGACTCGGAAGCCCAAGACCGATGCCACAGTCTTATCCTCGACGGCCGCTGAGATCATGCGGGCCAAGGAAGAGAGTGACGATACCTGCCCTTTGGTGCAAAGGACAAAGCGAATCACTGATGCTTCGAAAGCTATTGGGCGGTCGTCTGCTGAGTTGGAGGCGGCCGATGCGGACCCGCCCTATGTTGAGGAGACCCTCGACGAGGGTTCCGATGCAGTCCCCGAGATGCTCATCAGACATGGCACAGTCCGTGTTGATGAGCTCGGATGGCTTGCTACTGGAGCTTTCTATGGTCAGGAAGAAGCCTCGATGGACGCTGATATTGCTCGTGGACCTCACTCGGGCCCGTCGTTTTTCTCCAAGGGAGATACGAGATGCCCAAGTTAGGAATGTTCCTGGTTTAGAGACCTCTCATGGAGAGGATGATGCGTGCAGACACTATTTTGAAGGGGTAGAGGAGGAGACCGAAGTTGATGCCCCCATTGCCCTCGAGGAGGCCGAGAGGCTCCAAAAGCAGGTGATTTTCTTGAAATGATGTGCTGTTCTTCAACTTTCTATTCTTGCTTTCTAATGTTCTTCCTCTGTGATGTAGGTCAAGAAGCTGTATGACCAAGCCTTCTCCAAGATGCAAGATGAGTTGACTCATCGTGGAGGGGAGCTTCAGAAGCTCATGTTGGATTCTGTTGAGTTGGAGGCTCTATATGCCCGGAAAGAGGAGTAATTGATCAACCTCTGGGCAGGCTCGGAGAGAGCGCTTTGAGAGAGGGCCGAACTTCTTGAAAAGGTATTCTAGTATCCACAACTCTGTCTTTAATTACAATACTTGGCGCTGATCGACTTATTTTATGTGTTTTTTAGATTAGGCAGAAGGATGCCCTAGTGGAGCACCTCCGAGAGGATGTTGCAGTTAGTGACTCCGAACTCCTCGAGCTGGCTCAGCTCAATGATGCCGCAGCTTCGGAGAGGGACGTGCTTAGGGGGAAGCTATCGTCGACTCAAGAACTTCTTCAAAATGCTCGGGAGGAGGTTACGACACTATCTGCGGCCAGGTCCGAGGCCGATGAGTTTGTCTCCTCATACAAGAGGGATGTTGCTGCTGTGAATGACCGGGCTAGGGAGATATACGAGAAGGCCAAGCTAAAATTGGCTCGGGCAGTTTCTCATGCCCGCACACAAGCCAGGAGGCAAACCCTCGAGGAAGTGAGCACTAAGGGCGTCGATCTTTGTAGAGATCGAAGAAGCCATGGCCTTGGAGGAGGAATCGGCAATGCCAACTACATCAGATGAGGGCTCTAAAAGAGGCTCGGACAACAGCGAAGGCGAAAAGTAGATTCTCCTTCTTTTTTGCTTTTTTCCTTTTCTGTATATGGGACCCTCGGGGGAATTTTTGTAAAAACACCCTTGTAAATGCATTCTTTTAAATAAAGTATCTTTTGTTACATATCTCCCAAACTTTGTTTCGTAATGCTTACGCAAAAATTGACTTTCATGCTTCGATTCTTAGCTCTTCGGAACTTGTACTTGCAATAGTAGATCCCCTCCAGATCGGACACCTTCTCGAGGTTAGGTCGGCATGGGAGCTTCGATCCCTCAAATGCTGTGTGACAATGTCATTTATGTGACATGACTGTGAAGTGACCGAGGTGGCCCCACCGGTACACTTCCCCAAATGTTGTGACAACTCTGTCAAAATTAAATGGCTTTCAAAGTACTTGGATAGCCATCGCTTGCTTCCTCTTCATTCTAAGTCTTGCATATTTACAAAACTTAGTTTTCCTTTCAACGTTCTCTTCCCTTTCTCATCTTTGCAAAAATGTTTTCATTTCTTCCTCTTTACCTCTGCTTAGATAGTTATGACTGCCGTGGCCGAATCCGTTAACCAAGAAGAAGGAAACTTTTCCTCTGCATCTTGCCCAGCCGGTGGTACACCGCGGACGTATGGTGAGATTACCTCGAGCTGCTTTGCTTTGACGAAAGATTTTGCACTATAGAAACCCTTCGACATCTCGGGCCATCGAGAGCATACGTCGAGGTTCATCCGATCGATAGAAGAAAACCGCCTCAAGGCCGTAAGGAGAGAGTGCGGCTAGGGAGAAAATGAGATGCTGCAGATACCTTCTCGAGAAGAGACCATTATGACCTATGTGGAGGATTCTTGACCGTGTATACGTACCCGTTCACATTGGGCCCCCTCGACCGCCTTGTGCTCAAATTCTGCAAAAGGTACCGAGTCACCCTTGCTCAGATTAATCCCTCCTTTTGGCGGATAATGTTGATGATGAGGTATTTTGCCGAAAAGGCTGAGCTCAGGTTTACCCTTATCCACCTCATTAGACTGTATTGACCTCAGCATTTTCGGGGCCTGATTGTGTTACAACGACGATCCATGAGGCCCTTTATTGCAAGTGACGACGATGACCGGAGCCGAGGATGGATGAGTCGGTTTGTCCGAGTGAGGACCACCGGTATTATTCCTGCACAATTCCTGTTGTTTCCCGAGAAGTGGAGCTTCAAACGTAAGCTACGTCGTATTTTTGTGCCCCTTACTTTGGTTGACCTATAAAAATGTTTCTTTCTTTTTCTCAACATTTCCGTGGATGCCGGAAGATATCCTCGATCTTGCTGAATGGACTCGAAAGCTGGCAGCTTCTTCGACCTATGATGAGTGCAGGTGGCGAGATTTGTCGAAGGACAGATGGAAAGCAAAGCACCACGGTATGAGCTGTGTGATTTCCCATTTGAGAATGTTTCCTTCTACGTGTACTAACTTTTGCTACCACAGGTGTTGGTGGTTTCTCAGAAGTGAGACCGTACCCCTTCGAGGAGAGAGAAGGGTCGTCTGCTTCGGGGCCGAGGGAGGATAATAAGAGAAAAAGGGCTTTGATGGATGAAGACATTCCCACCGAGGCGGGGCCTGCCTAAAGACACAAAGGAGATGCCGCCGTTGAAGAAGACTTCATATTCGTTGGTTATTCCGTAGACGTCAGCTCTCCTTGGGGGGGATAATTCTTTGTCCACGGCTCGAGCCAGGGGGCCTCCCAAGGTTTCCAATTTTGCTAGGCTTGAGACAGCCAGTTTTGAGGGAGAGGTTCCTCGAGAGGGAAGGAGAAAGGGTCCTCTACCATCATCTACTTCTGCCCTCGAAGGTACTTCAAGGGATGCTCGGGGCCAGGGGCTGCCCGAGCCAAGTGGGG
This sequence comes from Nicotiana paniculata, assembly GCA_005239505.1. Classification (NCBI taxonomy): domain Eukaryota; kingdom Viridiplantae; phylum Streptophyta; class Magnoliopsida; order Solanales; family Solanaceae; genus Nicotiana; species Nicotiana paniculata. The sequence goes on from MDKI01283297.1 coordinate 72,433, forward strand.
TCTCGAGTGGCCATGCCCCTATCGAGAGCGGTTCAACGGGGGCCGATAGAGCCAGACTAGTAGACGCACGCTCAACTTTTGAGGAGGCTCAGCGGCTTTGTTCCGAGGTGAGTTATGATCGGCCTTGTTGGATTTTTAGCTATGAATCTTTATTCTCTGATCTGGAGTTTCTTTTCCGTAGGTTTTTGGTAAGCTCAAGTTTGAGCTGCTTCATTGTGAGATCAGGTTGCGGGAAGCTTTGGGCAAGGAAACATCTCTCAAGCTTCTTTGCAATAAGAAGACGAAAGAGCTGATACGTCTTCGGTCGGAGATACATTGGAGACTAAAATTTGAAGGCAATCTCGAGCGTCAGTTAACCCTTATCCTGAATGAGTATATGCTCCCTTTCTCGCTTTTGAAAACTAATGTTTTGGTGCCTCAGTTGCAGAGAAAAACGGAAACGTTGGAACGCCTTTGGAGTGAGGTCGGGCAAGTGAATTCCGAATGCCATGCGTTGATACCCAATTTGATCTAAAATTAATTTTTAAAATTTACATATATACCTTCAAAATCAAGTTCAATAACAATTGGTATTTTTTCATAATTTTCGCATGTTTTTACAAATTTATTTCCAATTTATCCAGTATTTTTATCTCTAATAATTAATTGTAAATTGCATTACAAATGATTCCAAAGAGATCTCTTGACTTAATATATTATTTTTGGCCTTGGTAGTATCAAATTATTTCACAATTAGCTAGATTGGCACTCTTTGGCAATAATTGCAATAACATTGCAATTATAGCCTAATCATATGTTCTATGCTATTTTGTCCCAATAATTATTCATTTTATATTTTAAGTACTAATTAATCATGTTAATTTAATTTTGTTAAGCATGCATTTCATTTTTATAATTATCAACTATTTTTATAAATTATTCAATCTATTTTTAATTGGGTATTTAATAATTAGCAACATTTATTCATATTCTAGCCTAATTCTAACCCAACCCATCAGATTTTAACAACCCAATTCCATACCCAGCCCAAATCAATTCCATACCCTGCCCAACCCCGATGTTGCGGCCCAAAATAATGCCTTGGCCAAGGCTTCTGCCCTCGAGGTGCAACTTTGCAATGCTCGAGAAAGTGGCTCGAACCAGACGAGCAGGATTGCCAAGCTTGAGACCGATCTTTTGAATATGAAGGCCGAGGTCGTGGACACCGGGGCTGAAGCTGAAGAAGTTCGAGCGAAGGCCGATAAGAAAGTGGTTGTTTATTTGAAAGATATTGCTGATGCTCGGGCTGAGCTGAGAGGAGCTTTTGACAAAGAGAGGAGGGAAAATGAGTATGCTCGATGCAGGTCTCGGAGGGAGACCCTCAAAGAGATACATGCTAAGGTATTTGACCTTTAGGAAGAGATAAAATAGGCCGAGACGGACGACATCGACGCCAAATTTTTCCTTTTATCTTGAGCTGATGCTGATATTTGAAGGCTGCCGTGGGATCTGGTCTGAGGGGCCGTCGAGGGAGCTAGTCCCGAGAGTGGACTAGATTTTATTCTCTGTTGTTCGCATAAGACTCCTGTAGGAGCGTTGTAAATATGTATATATATATATATATATATATATATATATATATATATATATATATATATATATATATATATATATATATATATATATATATATATATATATATATATGTGTGTGTGTGTGTGTGTGAAAGATTCTTTGGTTTCTTTGATTTCCTTGTATAGTTAGCCTGATGAATTGGAATTTGAGATGAAACCCTTGGGGTTATAAATTGGCCCTGAGACTTTTTAAGCTGGCGACTTGAGCTTTTACGCATTAGGTCGGTACGACCTTTGGTGTAGCTGGTGACTTAGGCTCTTACGCATTTGGCCCTGAGGCCACTACAACAATAAGGGGCTTTAACGGCAATTATTTAGCGGCATTAGGTTAATTGCCGCTAATTTATTTGCGGAAGGAAATTATTAGCGACCAATGGATATTAATCGGTAAATATTATAGTTTTAGTGGCGATTCAAGAATATAGACGGTAAAATTTTATTTTTACTTTTGGTATTCCCTCCATATTCTGATTTTTCCTCTAAATTCTCTCCCACGAAAATGTTATACCCTCTCGTACAATCTCTAACCTAGAAATTAGATTAAAGAAAACAATTCATACGGCCACCATCACTTTGCTCTCTAAATTAAATTTCCGGCCACCATCACTTTGCTCTCTCAATTTGTTATTGGCTTTATTTTAACTAGTACCAACGACGAGTCACCCATTGGAAAGAGAACAATATACCCATTTACTGCGAGTCACTCGCCAGAGCGTCCATCATCTCCGGCTGCCGGAATTTCTCTTTAAAAACCACAGTAATCTCTATCTACCCTTCTCTGTTTCTGTATGTATTTCTATCTGATCTTCTCTTTACAATTTGTTTTTTCTTTCGTATTTTCTCTGTTGTTGGACTGCAAGAATTCAGTCCAGATTAATAAATATTATTTAGTCAAGCTGGGTCTCCACCTCCACCACCAAAATCAGTAGAATCTCAAATAACCCGCCACCACCAGAACAAGATCCATTACTTCAGTCGAGCATTCCATTGTATAAAGGATTTGATTATTCGTCGAGTTTATTTGCTGAATAAAAAAGAACGTAATTAAGCTTTTGATTTTAAAAACTGAATCGCATTCGAATTCTAGGCGAAATTAAGGTTTCGTATCTCCTTTCCTTATTCACAAAATAACATATGCTTTATTGCAATTTATACTTCACTGTTAGCTTTGAATTTTGATTCAGATCAGAGATTGTTACTTTTGGTGTATTTGTTTTAGGTTCAATTTTGATTCAGACCAAAGTGTTGAGTGTTTGTTTGTGAGAGAAGAACACAACAACATTCGTTAAATATTATACCTTATTTTTTCGAGGTTGAATTTGATTCAGAAGTGGGGTTTTATTTTATTAATTCACAAACTGTTGCTTATATTATTCAGTTGAGCATCCCATTGTATAATGAAATTTAGAAAACATATGGAAATTTGACTAATCTTTCTCTTGGAAAAGAAATTTTACATTTTGTAAATTGAGGATTATTGGACGCTAAAATAGGGAAATTTCAAATATTTTCAAGAATAATAATAATAATCTTCGTCATCTTCAACAATCTCACATCGTCCGGACATCTCCGATTATGATCCAGGTTTCATCTTTCTTGAATTGTATTTGCGCACATCTATTATGTTAGATGTTCATGTTCAGTTTAGTTGATTTCAAAATTTTATTTAAATTCAATTAAAAGACTTTTTCTTTTCACATATGTAGTTTGGTTTCTTTTTGATTTGTTGAAATCATCCGAGTGAGTGCTTAATATGGATTAGGGACATGTATCAGGGAATTTTTCCGTTCTTGATAGTCCCTGTTGTCCGTTTGATATGCGAAGTTTTCAACTACTTATTCACTTTAAAGTTTAAACTACACTTTAGCACATCTGATGTGCTTCTTATGTAGCTCTTAGCATTTTTGTGCCGAGAAACTGGGATTTCAATTGCTTAAACATTTAGATTCAGCTAATTACAAGTTAGAAACCTCTCTGAGATATATTGCTAAATCTTATTATAAGAGATTTCTTATATTTTTGTATAAGCAATGATCCTGCCTTTAAATTTAGCAATATTTTAACACAAAAAAATTGCATTCTACTAAAATAATATGTTTGCTTTAGCTTTACTGTTTGAAGGAAGTGCTTGTAAACAATAAGTTTGAGCATTTTTTTTTTTTTGATATGGTAAAGATTTAAGCATACAAGGAGGAAATCAGTCAAATGTCTAATTTGTTTACTGTTTCTTTGAAAAGTTGACATCGTTGTTGTTTAACTCCCAATCTTCTCTTTTTATATAGGTTTCGAGATTGTTGTTGAAATTGTTGTTCTCCTTCACTTTTTTATCTTTATCATCAAAGTATTCTTCTTACCCGGTACCCAAAATCTTGAGCCTAAGCCGATGTGTGATGTCTAACCATGACAGTTTGTGTGATAATTTTTTTGTGTCAGCTATGTTGTGATTTGTAATTGGATGCTGTTAAATTGGCGGGCAACTGATTGAATTTATTCCTTTGTTTTCCCTAATATTATATGTTTAATTTCAATTGTTAAAAGTTATTTATAGCAGACTATACATAAAGAAAATCCGGTTAATTTAAACATAAAGTAATTCTATTTGAATTGTGGATTTAAGTGGATGTGAACTATTCGGTTTGTTAGCTTTCGAGATCTCTTCGTGCTAATGCTCTATTGATTTGCCTATGTTAATTCTTTCCAGATATATTTGTGACATGGATTCTGTTATAAAAATATTGTTAGTTCTAGTTACGCCTTTTGCACTTTAAATCACGAAAGCATTACTCAATGATTGATATGCTAGGTGAATGTCTTTTAAGATTGCTACTTGTTAAGAAAAAAAAATGATCAATTTTAAATCTATTTGTTTAAATATTAAACTCTCCAGCTAGAATAATAAGTTAATTTATGTTAGTTCACCTACCATAAGTTAGTAATGCAAATATTAATTTAATATGTGTTTTCTTATGTCTCACGTATCTTGTTTATAGGTTCAGTCGTTGTTTTTGAATTAAAACTAGAATTCTATTGCATGTCCAAACTTCCTAATCTAAGTTAGCAGTTTGAAGTGTCTCACTTTATAAATTAGAAGTGATAATTTTGAGGAAAACTCTTATTTAACTGAATTACATGTGTAGCAAGAGAATATAAGTTTTATTTTTATAAATCTTTCTAATGCAAAGACATTTTAGTTGTTAGATTCTTGTTATTAAAATCAGTTCGTTTTCTCTGTGAGTTCATCCTTGCTAGTAATATGAATGAGGATTTTGCCATTTAATCCTTTGTTTGAATGAATAACTCATTCAAATTTGTTACTTAAATCAATTTAAAGGATTTACATGCATTTAGTTATTTATGATGGAATCAACTTCGATTATCTTTTATCTTGTCTTCTTCTTCCTCGTTTATTAATTCACTAAGAATTTTTCCTCTTTTTACTAATGTATTTTTAGCTCTTATAATAATTGCAGAAAAGAAAAGAATATCTTGAATGTCATGGACATTCCTAGAAATAAGAGATGAATTTATTATGACATAGTTAGTAAATAATACTTGAATGGGGTAGAATATTTTTTAAACCACGCCTTTTATGAAAAACAAGATGGAGAGAAAATTTTATGTCCTTGTGTGGAATGTGTCCTTATCCATCAAGTAAATCGGGTTACAACATATGATCATCTTGTGGTTAATGGTATTATGCCTTCATATGATACTTGGTTTTGTCATGGGGAGTCTCTAAAGGCATCAAATAATATTCAAGTAAATAATCACAGCCAATCAAATTTAAGGGGCGATGATATGAGAGGAATGATACATGATGTCTTTGGAGGCTTTACACAATTCATGGAGACTGATGTTAGTGAAATAGGTCATATGGAACCAAACCTACAAGAAAATAATGCTCATCCATCTAGAAATCAACCTCATCCAGAGGTGGATAAGTTTGAACGGCTCATGAAGGAGGCTAATGAAGAACTATATCCTGGATGAAAGAAGTTTAGCAAATTGTCCTTTTTGCTGCATATCTATCGTACAAAATGCATGGTCAAATGGTCAAACGAATATTTTAATGCTTTGCTTGGACTATTGAAGGATGTGTTGCCTGAAGGGGAAACATTGCCTCCTTCTTTCTATGAGACCAAAAAGATAGTTGAATGCTTGGGCTTAAAATATGAAAAGATCTATGCTTGTCCGAACGATTGCATGCTTTTTAGGAAAGAGTTTGCTAATAAGGATGTTAATGAGTGCAAAATTTGTGGGGCTTCTAGATGGAAAAATAATGTAAAAAAATTTTCTGCCAAGGTCCTAAGGTATTTTTCTTTTAAAGCCAAGGCTGCAAAGATTGTTTATGTCTTTAGAAACATCTAAAGAAATGCGATGGCACCATGAAGAACGCAACAAAGATGGAGTTCTAAGACATCCTGCAGATTCTGAAGCTTGGAAGAGTTTTGATAGTAAATATCCCGAATTTGCTAGAGATCCTCGCAATATCCTCCTAGGATTAGGTTCTGATGGGTTTAATCCATTTGGTACAATGCGAACTGTTCATAGTACATGACCAATTATTGTAATGCCATATAATCTTCCACCATGAATGTGCATGAAGCAAGAGTTCTTCATTCTGCCCTTGCTTATTGCTGGACCGAAACCTGCCTGGCAATAATATTGATGTGTTTTATAGGATGTCAGGGTAGAAACATATGATGCCTCTGCTAAGAATATATTTCAAATGCGAGCATCTCTGATGTGGACTATAAATGATTTTCCAGCATATGGTACTCTCTCTGGATGGTGCACTTATGGTCGGTTTGCAAGCCCTTCTTGCAACATAAACACTCAATCTAGAAGGCTCAGACATGGCAAAAAGTTTTGTTACATGGGGTATCGACTGTCACGACCCGAAAATTCCTAAGGTCGTGATGGCGCCGGACATCAATGTCAGGCAAGCCAACTCATTAATTAATTGAAATAACTTTCCGATTTTAACATTTATGAAAACATTTCCTTTCACTTAATCACATATTAACCAAATAAAAGTCTGTTACTTAAAAACAATGGTTTAAAGATTACATTTAAGCAATTATATCCCAACACATATCCCAGAACCCGATGTCACAAGTACATGAGCAATTTCTAAGAGTCTATGCAATCATTACAAAGCCTGTCCGAAATACAACTGGACAAGGAAATTTTAAATGAAATAAATACAGTACGAAAGAGACTCTGTCAGTTGCGGATCGCCTCCGGATGATGCAGCTCGCCTAAGTATCCGAATCCTCCACCTTTCTAGGAAAGTAACTGTGCAATAAAATGCACAGCAAGTGTACCATGAGTACAAAGATAATGTGTACTCAGTAAGTAGCCCGCCTAACCTCAGAGAGGTAGTAACGAGAGGTCAAATTAGACACTTACTAAAGACCAATTCAGAAAATATTTAGGTATGACACTAAGCATGATTTATCGTAGGCAATTTATCAAAATCAGGATTTAACTATTTTTCAACTTTGTTCACATTTAACACTTTATATCTTCGTCATATTAACAGTTAATCAACATGGTGATTTAATCAAATAATAATAAATCGACGGGAAGGAACAACTTCTTCCAAAACTCTTTTTGATAACTTTAAATCTCTCTCATTGCACTTGATAATTTAATATTTCAGACCAGTAATCAGGCAAGAATCATAGCAACTACCCAGCAAATATCATGCGCAAGTAATTCCAAGGGTCGAACGGGGTGGACCAACAATAATAAACCGTGCACTACCGAAGGGTCGAACGACTCGAATCATAGATGTATCTATCTGCCCCGCTCTCGAATCGATCATGCGACGCGGTTCTAGCCTTCCCGCGGATCATACTTGCGACTCAGGTGCTCGTATGAATACACACACAAATACAGGGTCATCCTGCTCGCGAATCACTCAAGCGACTCAGGCACCCAAGGTTACACATATCCACATAATAAATCCGTATTTTATCAAGAAAACAGTTTTTTTTCTCAGGTAGGTGGTAAGTTCTTATTAAAAGAAATCATGAAATATAGGTCTTGAAATCATTTTTTTTGAAACTCATTTGTCAAGTTTAATGATATCCCACGATACAACCCAGTACAGGTTCACAAATATCCACGGAGAGATCAATTCTCTTTTTAGAAGATTAACAAAATGAACTCTAGTTTTCTTTTAGATATTCAATTACGTTTTTGATTATATTAGCAGTTTAATATTACATGCAGGATTACAGGTACAACACATATGGCATGCTAGTGGGTCCTAGGCTACTCGAACATGACATAATAGTAACTACGCACGAACTCCCGTCACCTCGTCTGTACGTAGCCCTCGAAGATAATAGCATGTACTAAATTAATTCACGTAGGGGGACGATTCCTCCTCACAAAGTTAGAAAGGAGACTTACCTCACTCCGAAATTCCAACACCGGCTTCCATGCCCCTCCGACGACTCCAACGGACGCACAACGCTTCGAAACTACCACATAACGGCAAAGCAATGAAAATTAATCCTAATACTCACAGCAAAGTCAAATTATATACTTTCCCAACCCCGCTCGGAGAAATGACCAAAATTCCCTCGGGCCTACGTGCCTGGAAATCCGAAATTATCGACAATACATTCTACCCATAGCTCTACTAGTTCAATCATGCACTTTACTCTACATTCCATACCCAAATTCGTGGCTAAATTCCAAATTTACATTTTCTAGGTTTCTTCAAATATTTCCCAATTTCCTACTAATTTCCATGCCTAATCCATGCATATAATCTTGTATTTATCTAACAAACGGAAGGAATTTACTTACCCTGATGGCTGACGAAAATCCCCCTTGAAATGCTCTCCAAAAATCGCCCATGACAAATGAAAAATGGGTGAGAAATGACAAAAACTCATCTTTAGAACATTCTGCCCAGGCCTCCCGTCGCACCTGCGGTCCAATAGCCGCTCCTGCTGAAATTCCATCACAGGTGCGGCTCTGACTCAACCTAGCATTTCTCGCTTCTGCGGTCCATTCTTCGCACCTACGCTTCCGCAGGTGTGACCCATCTTCTGCACCTGCGGCCTCCTCACCTCTAGCCCAGAACTCGCACCTGCGGCGCCCTTAGCCACACCCCCAGCTCCGCACCTGCGGTCAAAGCCTCGCAGGTGCGGTTACACCACATGACAGCAACCTTCAGCCTTCAGCCTTCATCAACTTCAAGCATTGATCTGTTAACCACCCGGAATCCATCTGAGGCCCCCGGGACCCCGTCCAACTACACCAACCTGTTCCAAAACATAATGCGGACTTGCTCGAGGCCTCAAATCACATCAAACAACATCAAAACCACAAATCTCACTCAAATCCTAACTTTATGAACTTAGAATTTTCCAACTTCTACATCCGATGCCGAAACCTATCAAATCACATCTGATTGACCTCAAATTTTGCGCGCAAGTCATATTCAACATTACGGACTTGCTCCAACTACCGGAATCGCATTCCGACCTCGATATCAAAACATCCACTTCCGGTCGGATTTCTCAAAAAACCTTCAAATTTCTATCTTTAGCCAAATGAGTTCAAAATGACCTACGAACATCCAAATTCACTTCCGATCGCGCTCCCAACTCCAGAATCACCATACGAAGCTATTCCCAAACTCGAAATCCCAAACGTACATCAACACCACTGACATGCGCTTCAAGCCAAACTTAATAAATTCCTTCAAAAATGTTGACTTCCACATTATACCCTGAAACGCTCCCGGGTTATCCACAACTTGATCCGGACATACGCCCAAGTCCGATATCATCATACTGACCTGTTGTAACCTTCAAATCCCGATTCGGAGGTCGTTTACTCAAAATTCCAATCCTAGTTTATTTCTCCAACTTCAAGCTTTTGAAATGAGAATTTTCTTTCCAAATCAATTCTAAACTTCCTGAAATTTAATTCCGACTACACCTAAAAGTCATAACACCTGAAATAGATCCGCTCACGACTTCAAACCGCTGAACAACGAGCTAGAGCTCAAAACAACCGGTCGGGTCGTTACATCGACGCTTCTTGAAGTTGAGACATAAATGGGAATGATGCATTATCGTTTGATAGGAATAAAGAAACAAGACATGCACCTTGTCCAGTATCTGGGTCTCTAGTGCTGAATCAAATTAAAGATATAAAATTTACTCTCGGCAAGTCGAGTGAAGGGGTAAGTGGGGTAATGAAAAACACATGGAAAAAGAGGAGCATTTTTTTCGATCTTCCTTATTTGGAGTCTAACATGGTGCACCATAATCTTGATGTGATGCACATAGAAAACAATGCGTGTGATAACTTAATTTATACACTATTGGATCTTGGTAAAAAATCTAAAGACAACTTAGAAGCTCGCCTAGACTTGAAGGAGATGAAAATAAGACCAAGCTTATGGCCTCAATATCGAGCTAGTGGGAGAACATATCTTCCTGCTACTTTCTTCACAATGTCTTTGAAGGAAAAGAAGTTATTTTATGAAGTACTACAAAATTCCAAGTTTCCACATGGCTATGCATCTAATATCTCACGTTGTATTCGCAAACGAAAGATATCTGGGCTAAAAACTCATGATTTCCATGTTATAATGCAAGAACTTCTTCCTCTTGCCTTGCGTAGATCAAAAGATAAAAGAGTCAGTTCAGTTATAATTGAACTATTGTAACGACCTGGTCGGTCATTTTGAGAGTTAGCGCCCCAATCCCCTAATAATTGTTTCTCCTATGTCTAATTATGCTATTGGAACTTGTTGGCTCATTGAGTGGTGAAATCCGGAGTGATTTTGGACACATAGTCCTTAAATGTGTATTTTAGCTTTTGGAATCAGGCCGTAGCTAGAACTGTGTGAAGACGAATCCGGAATGGAATTACATCGACTCCGTTAGCTCTGTTGGGTGATTCCTGGATTATGAGCATGTTCGGAATGTGTTTTCGAGGTCGGTTGTAGATTTAGGCTTGAATTGGCGAAAGTTAGAATTTCGGCGATTTCGGCCGATAGGTGAAATTTTCAAATCGGACTCAGAATGGAATTCCGAAAGCGACAGCAGGTCCGTAATGTAATTTATGACCTGTGTACAAAATTCGAGGTCATTCAAACGAGTTTAGACGTGATTCGGCATCGGATGTGGATTCTAGAAATTTCATATGTTCTTAGGCTTGAATCTATGCATAATTCATGATTTTCATGTTATGACGTGAGTTTTTAAGGATCGAACAAGTTTGAATGAAGTATTAGGGTTGGTTGGTAGGTTTGGTTGAGGTCCCGGGGGCCTCGAGTGTGTTTCGGGTGTTCAAACGGGCATTTTTGGCCTAATAGCCTTAGCTGATTTTCTGGTTTTTCTGCAGCTGTATTTTGTTCTCTGCGATCGTAAGGGTTCACCCGCGATCGCATAAGGTAAATGTGAGGGTTCCTGCGATTTGTTCCCTGCGATCGCAAGAAGAGGTCCGCGATCGCAATGTGTTGGAATCTTGGTCTTCGTGATAGCATGACCTGGACCGCGGTCGCGTAGAGTATTCTTGGTGTCAGGGAGTTTTAACATTTGTTCTACGCGGTCGCGTGGCCCCAACTACGATCACGTAGCTCTGCGTCGTCCGCAATCGCAGTCACGCAATCGCGATCGTGATGAAGGTTTTTAGGCGCGTGGCTAAATGTTCTCCGCGATCGCGGCTATGTGTCCGCGATCGCATAGAAGAAACACCTGGGCAGAATATTAAAACCCCAATCCGAGGGTTTATGTTATTTTCACCATTTTTGACCTTGAGAGCTCGGGAGGGGCGATTTTTGGAGGCTTTTTCACCTGGGTAACTTGGGTAAGTGATTCTATCAATTATAGATCATTTCCATGATTCCAATCTTAAATTCAACCTTTAATTTCGAAAATTTTGGGCAGAAAATGTGAAAAATGGGATGAACTTCATAGACCGAATTATTGAGTTTTGATAGGGTGTTTGACCTCCGATTTGAGAGATTCTTATATGGTTAGACTCGTGAGTGAATGAGTGTCCGGAAAATATGATTTTCACTCGATTCCGAGACGTGGGCCCGGTGGACTTTTTTTGGCGAATTTCCTAATTTCGCATATTAGCTTCGAACTTATTAGCTATTTTGTTTCCTTGAAATGATATTTACACTATGCAATCGAATTGACTAGATTTCGGCCACCCAGATTTGGATACTCGTGGCAAGAGCATGGTATTGAGTTGACTAGCGCAGTCATGGTAAGTGGCTTGCCTAACTCTGTGTTGGGGACTTCCCATTAGGCATTTTTATACTGACTTTGTTACGTGGATGCCGTGTACGTGAGGTGACGAGTGCGTTCACGGGTCATTGTTACTAAGATTCCATTTTTCCATCCATGCAATCACTCATTTTCATCCCTATATTATTGTTTCCTGTCTTAACTGAGTAGTTAGATTAAGAATAAGCATGCCTACCTGTCCTTACTTGATTTCCTCTTATTTGCTACTAGTTGTACAATGCTTAGGTAGTTTTAATCTATTCTTGCCTGTTGTTTTCTTTAATTGTTTAATTAAGCCGTATCCGACATACTTCTGTAATGCATATTTAAATTGGGACTACAGACCGAGATCTCAGAGCTTTCCCTCTATACTACATTGCATATTTAAATTGGGACTACGGACCGATATCCAGGGGTTGTCCCCCTGTACTGCATTGCATATTTAAATTGGGACTACGGATCGAGATCCAGGAGCTTTCCCCTGTACTGCATTGCATATTTAAATTAGGACTACGGACGGAGATCCGGGAGCTTTCCCCATGTACTGCATAACATATTTAAATTGGGACTACGGACTGAGATCCGGGAGCTTTCCCCTAGTACTACATTGCATATTTATTGTTGAGATACATGCTGTGATGAGCCTAGGGATCTCTTTCTATTATTAATTCTTCCAATTCCCATTAATCCTGTTTATCATTGCTCATCATTATTTCACTATTTAAATTTATAACTGACTTGTTTTAAGACTCAGTAGAGCCTCAACCTGACCTCGTCACTACTTGAATGGGTTAGCCTTGGCACTTACTGAGTACCGAATGTGGAATACTCATGCCCTTTCCTGCGCATGTTTTCCCCATGTGCAGATCCAGGTACTAGTGCACCTTACAGTGGCTAGGCGTATCTTAGCAGCTGCTTAGGAGATCGCGAGGTACTTCTGCCACGTCCGCAGGATCTCACGAGTCCCCTTCCTACTCTAGTATAGATATAGGAGATATATGGATACATTTTCCTTATTCCTTTGTATAGAGATACATTATTTCAGAGTTTGTGACTTTGTGATGTACCGGGTTTTGGGAAAGTAAAAGCTGTAAATGCCGAGCGGCTATATTTTATAGTATTGCTTCTACTTAACTGTTTCTATTATTGTTTTGTCTTATTTTTGCAAATTCTTAGCTTACCTAATCATACAGACTAGGTGCCGTCAAGAAACCGTTCGAAGGGTAATTCGGGTCGTGACAAGGTTGTATAAGAGCGTCTAGGTTCATAGGAGTCACACGCCGGTATATTAGAGTCGCGCGGATCGGTGCAGAGACGTCTGTACCTATCTTCGAGAGGCTATGTAACTGTTAAGAACAATCATATTCTTTGGAATTCCTTATCGTGGTATTTACTGTCATCGAATTCTTAAACTCTATTCTATTATTGCTTACAGATGGTTTGTACCCGTAACGGACGTACTGATGATCAGGCACTAGAGCCCCCAGTCAGAGCCGTCAGAGGCAGAGGACGAGCACGCGGTGCAGCCCGAGCACCAGCGAGAGCAGAGGAAAAGGATTCCCCAGCAACCACAGTTGGAGGGGCACAGGAGGTCCCTACTATTACTCCAGCCCTCCAGGAGACTTTGGCTCAGTTTTTGAGTGCCTTCAGTACTCTGTCTCAGGCGGGACTACTCCCGATAGCTCCAGCTAAAATCCAGGACGGGGGAGGGACACGGATTCTTGCAGCCCGTAATGTGATCAGAGATAACCCCAAAGCTATGAGGGGTGCACCACCTCAGACTTATCAGGTTCCACGTCTTCCACCGAGTCCTCCAGCTATTCTTTCAGCCCCAGCTGCTACCCCACCTTCTCAGACAGCTCGAGGTGGAGGTCGGGGAGGTCAAGGTTGCCCTAGAGGGGGAGGCCCGGCCAGATATTATGCTATCCCAGCCCGCTCAAAGGCCGTTGTTTCAGATTCGGTCATCACAGGTATTGTCCCTGTTTTTCATAGGGATGCATCCGTGTCATTTGATCCAGGTTCTACGTACTCATATGTATCTTCTTACTTTGCTTCACATTTGGGGATATCTTGGGATTCTTTGAGTTCCCCCGTATATGTTTCTATTCCTGTGGGAGATTCTCTTGTTATGGACCGTGTATATCGGTCGTGCTTGATTGTTATTAGTGGTTTTGAGACCAGGGCTGACTTACTATTATTCAACATGGTAGATTTCGATGTTATTTTGGGTATGGACTGGCTGTCTCCCTACTATGCTATTCTTGATTGTCACGCCAAGCCGTGACACTGGCTATGCTAGGATTACTGAGGTTAGAGTGGAGAGGTTCCTTAGAGTATACTCCCCGTAGAGTCATTTCTTTTCTTAAGGCTCAGCGGATGGTCGAGAAGGGGTGTGATGCGTATTTGGCTTATGTGAGAGATGTTAGTGTTGAGACCCCTACAGTTGAGTCAGTTCTAGTTGTTAGGGACTATCCTGATGTATTTCAAGCTGATCTTCTGGGTATGCCGTACGATAGAGACATTGATTTCGTCATTTACTTGTTGCCGGGCACTCAGCCCATTTCTATTCCTCCATATCGCATGGCTCATCCTGAGTTGAAGGAGTTGAAAGAGCAGTTGCAGGAGTTGCTTGAAAAAGGTTTCATCAGGCCAGAGTATCACCTTGGGGTGCTCCGGTGTTATTTGTGAAGAAAAATGATGACTCGAGCGTATGTGTATTGACTACCGGCAGCTGAATAAGGTGACAATAAAGAACATGTACCCATTGCCTTGCATTGATGATCTGTTTGACCAGTTACAGGGTGCTAGGGTGTTCTCCAAGATTGATCTGCGTTCGGGTTATCATCATTTGAAGATTCGGGAGCCAGATATCTCGAGGACTGCCTTCAGGACCAGATATGGCCACTATGAGTTCCTTTTATGTCATTTCGGCTGACCAATGCCCCAGCAGCCTTCATGCACCTGATGCATAGCGTATTTCTGCCTTATCATGATACTTTCATCATCGTGTTCATTGATGACATTCTGGTATATTCTCGGTCCCAGGAGGATCATGAGCAGCACTTGAGGATCGTGCTTCAGACATTGAGACCGGGCTCTCTTTCTGTTATTAATTCTTCCAGTTTCCATTAATCCTGTTTATCATTGCTTATCTATGTTTCACTGTTTATATTTATAACTGACTTGTTTTAAAACGCAGTAGAGCCTCAACCTGACCTCTCACTACTTGACTGGGGTTAGGATTGGCACTTACTGAGTACTGAATGTGGAGTACTCACGCCCTTTCCTGCGCATGTTTTCCCCATCTGCAGATCCAGGTACCAGTACACCGTACAGTGGCTAGGCGTATCATAGCAGCTGGTTAGGAGACCGCGAGGTAATTCTGCCCCGTCCGCAGGATCTCACGAGTCCCCTTCCTACTCTATTATAGATACAGGAGATATATAGATACATTTTCCTTATTCCTTTGTATAGAGCTACAGTACTTCAGCGTTTGTGACTTTGTGATTTTTCGGGTTCTAGGAAAGTAAAAGTTATAAATGTCGAGCGGCTAAATCTTATAGTATTGCTTCTTCTTTACTGTTTCTATTATTGTTTTGTCTTATTTTCCGCAAATTTTAGTCTTACCTAGTCGTAGAGATTAAGTGTCGTCACGCTACTATTAGGAGGGTAATTCGGGTCGTGACAAGTTGGAATCAGAGCGTCTATGTTCATAGGAGTCACAAGTCACAAGCCGATTTATTAGAGTCTCGTGGATCGGTGCGGAGACGT